>PVHP010018943.1:0-26489 GCA_004024765.1 Zapus hudsonius
GAAGCAGTGTAGGGATGGGGAGGGGCAGAGGAGATCGCTGGAGGCTGGAGGGCAGCAGGAGGAGCTCGAAGGAGGCCCTTGTCGAACCATGAACGAGAAAGGAAAACATTTTATTTATTTATATATTAGAGATGGGGGAGAAAAAGGGTGAGCCAGAGATTCCAGGCATAGCTAACAAACTCTAGATGCATGTACCACTTTGTGTATCTGTGGATACTGGGAGATCAAACTCAGGCCAACAGACTTTGTAAGCAAGAGCTTTTATCACTGAGTTATCTCCCCAGCCCCTGCTTTCTTTTACAAGAAAAAAATTATTTACATGAGGGGGGGGTAAATGGACATTCCAGAGCCTTGTGCCCTAAAAATAACCTCGTGATATATGTGCCTCTTATGTCGGTGTTGGAGAATTGAACTCGGGTCATCAGGCTTTGCAAGCAAGCATCCTTAACCACTGAACCATCTCTCCAGCCACCCCAACTTTTTTCCCCATTTTATTTTTGTAGCAGGGTAATTTATTCTCCTCCCCCATTCTGGGAATCAAACTCTGGGTATCATGTATGCTAGGCAAGCACTCTACTCCTGAGTTACACCCTCAATCTCTTATGCATTTTTCTTCCCTGGCAGATTGTAAGCACTGTGAGGGCAAGACCCAAATCTTTTTCATTCTGCTAATTCCCTGGATCATTTAGACATATACTTTATATTTACTATGTACTCAAAAATTAAATAAATTGAAAAGGTAATATAACAATTAAAAATCAATAAATAAGCTGGATATGATGGTATGCATCTTTAATCCCAGTATTAGGGAAGCTGAGGATAGGATGATCACCGTGAGTTTGAGGCCGGCCTGTGTTACAGTCAGTTCCAGGTCAGCTTGAGCTACAGTATGACCCTGCCTCAAAAAACTAAGCAAAAAAGAAGAAGGGGCTCCAGAGATGCTCAGCTGTTAAAGATGCTTGCTTGCAAAGCCTGATGGCCTGGGTTTGATTCTCTAGTACCCACAGAAAGACAGACACACAAAGTGGCACATGTGTCTCGACTTTTTGTAGCAGCATGAGGCAGGCCCTGCTGCATCCATAGTCTCTCACACACTCTCTTACTTTCCAATAAATATTTTAAATATGAAAAGTTAAATCAATAATGATATTGTAGCAGAGAAGAGGAAAGAGTAAACCTGGAGAGCCTATTTAAGAGGACATTGTAATCCAGGCTTGGTGGTGTGGACTCGGCACGTGTTAGGAATGAGGGCATGATCACTAGGTGTCGAGGAACACATGACTTCTATAATCCAACAGTTTGGAAATGAAATGCAGAGGAGAAGGGGGTTTTGTTCCAGTGAGAAAACTTCATTGCAGATTTTTTTCACTGGCTCAGGTCTCATCCATGGTTTCCTCTTCTGCATAGTGCACTAGATTGCACCTCTTTTCTAGGTATTAACTGTACCTTTAAGACACTTTTGCTATATTATTAATTGAAAACTCTTTCTCAAACAGAAAAATGAAAACCGATTCTATCTGAAGGAGGTGAATGTCAGCTTGTATTTGACTAATGGCTCTGGTAAGCAAAGCATTGGCGGGAGGGGGTGGGGGAGAAGAGTGTGGACTATACCGAAGGACTGGAAACTATAACTATTACAAACTAGTGTCTTAATTACTGGAGCTGAAGATGCTAGGTCCCTTGATCACACCTTAAATCTGTAATGCTGTACTATGGTGTTGTCTTTCTATTATCTCATCTTTCAGAGCACGCTGGATAATAGTTAGGGATAGAACTAGTTGTTAAGACTATAGAAACCTCTATAGAAAGAGGGGGAAGCTGACTGTTGGTGGTGTGGGAGGAAGAGGCAGGAGGAGTGCAAGTTTGAGATGAGCCTGGGCTGCATAAAGAGTTCCAGGCCAGCATGAGCTGCACAGTGAGGCTTTGTCTTCAAAACAAAAAAGATATGGGAACCTAGTAGTGGCAAAAGTTGCCTTCTTTTCTTTTTGTAAGTTTCAAAGAGCAATGCTTATTTTGACTTAAAGGTAAAGGAAGCAGAGAACAGACTCCTTATGGAGGAGAAGCCTCTAGAGGTGGGGATCCCAAGAATTGTTTTCTGTGTGAGACTCTGACCCCTAAAGTCTCATCCTTCACTAAATCCCAAGGGCTATCTCTTTCTTCTCTCTCTCTCTCTTTTATGCTAGTAGAATACAAAATTAATAACCTGTCTTTTTTCTGTGAAGTTTTCAGTGTTGCAAATAACAACCTTAGCTACTGGGATGCTCCTCTGGGAAGTTCATACATGTGCAACAATGAGCAGATTATTTCAGTGTCTGGAATATTTCAGATAAATACCTTCAATCTAAGAGTTCAACCTTTTAATGTGTCAGAAGGAAAGTATTCCACAGGTAAGAATCAAGCACACTTAGTCACGTTCTTCTGTGGATTTAGGTGTTTTTTCCCCCCCAGGAATCATGCATATCAAAACAGAAATGGGAATTCACCTCTTGATTCTGATAGAAAGTTCTCATGGCCTGGAGCAAACGGTAACTCCGTCTTTGCCTCATTATTTTCTCATGATAGATTAAAAAAATCTGAAAACCACTTGCAACATTAAGATTATTTAACGTATAGGTGTCCTGTTCCCCCACCCCAAGTTTGACTGTGGGAGGATGATGGCACTTGGAGCAGCAGCTTTGAGCACTTAGCGTCTGGCTTCATGGGGTCATCTTCTTTCTAGAAACATATTCATACCTGAATGAAAGCAGTTGGGTCTGATCTTGTTAACACACAAGACATGAGCAGTAGCAGAATTTCCCATCTCAAGACCGCTTGTTTTGTCCAAATGATGTGGAGAGTCCTCAAAGCACATAGTGTGACTGAGGCTTTCTGAAGATCTACTTTGGGCTAATGATAGCAATTACTGGATTTTTTTTTTTTGGCAGTGCTGGGGATTGAACCCAAGGCCTCACACATGCTAAGCAAGTGTTCTACAGCTGAGCCCATCTCCTTGCCCCTCTATTTACCAGATTTTTAATGATACCCCTGTGCAGGTTTCATTATAATGTGTTTCTATGAATATGAAATATATTTGGCACTACAAGATTAAAATGTGCACGAAAGAAAAAACAAGTGCATAAAATTCCTTAAGTGACTTAGGCTTTTAAACAACTTAAAATGGGGGGGGGTGTTATGGATCACAGCTTTGCTGAGCAGAGCTGTTCTAAGCCATTGCCATCTTTTAAGGCAATCAATTCAATGGCTTTGAAGGTGATGCTGAAGCTGTGATTAAAGTGAATATGCTGTGAGCCATTTGGCTGCCTCTGCAGTACTGCTGAATGCGTCTGCCTTGGTTAGGCCAAAAAGAAATCAATCTCTTTACCCCACTATTCTTGTGACTAGAGAGGTTAGTCACAACTTTAAAAGCTTAAAAATATTTTAAGAGACTCTTTCCATTGCCAGGTATGGTGGTGTCAGCCCTCAGAAGAGAGGTAGAGGCAGGAGGATCAGAAATTCAGGGTCATCCTCATTTATATAGTTTAAGGCCAGCCTGAGCTACATGAGACCCTATCTCAAGAACAAACAAACAATAAACACCTCCTCCCAAATCCATTTTCCTTTTTTTTGGTTTTGCTTAGGGACTTTGTTTTGCTTTTTTAGTAGATGCATTTTGGGAATCTTTATGTAGCACCCCTACATTCTCACTACCCTAATTTGAGGTTCAAATTTGTGTTTAGAATTTAAAATCATTTGCAGTGTTTTTATCTGCTATCTATCTAGTCAGTTATAGTAGAGATGAGCTCTTTTTGTCTAATTTGAAACTTTGGGTGACAAAGAAGAGATTTATAACATAATACTGATACTGAATATATAACTTATTTGTGGAACTAGGTTCTTGGCTGTGGGTAGCTATAAATATAACACACAGGTAATACTTGAGTGTATTCAGGGAGGAAATAGAATTGCAGTAAGGTTGAAGAGTGTTGATGGGATTTTATTGCATCAGCCTACTCTCTATAAATAGAAGAATGAATTCCGCTGGGCTGCTTTTCTGGACAAGATAAGAAATGTAGTAAACACACTCAAATTAGTATAAAGTCTCAGTTTCTTAACACTTGCAGCCACTAAAACACATATTCTAAATTTTTAAAAATATTTTTTAAATATTTAAAATAATATTTTTAAAATATTTTTTGGAGAATGTCTTTTAAGGATTTAAAAAGGTCATAGTATGTGCCACAACTCTTCAACTCTGCCATTGTAGCTTGGAAAAAAGCATTGCCAATACATACAGATAAGTATTGCCATATTTCAATAAAGCTTATTTTTGGCTGGGTATATGGTCGCACACAACCTTTAATCCCAGTAGACTGAGGTAGGAGGATCACTGAGTTCCAGGCCAGCCTGGGCTAGTGTGAGACCCTGCCTTAAACAAACAAATAAACAAACTTTATTTTTCAATATTAGAATATTGATTTCATGCTTGTGGTTTTGTTAATCCAAAGGAACTCCTGAGCCCCTGTAACTATTCCAATCCAATGATACTCTTGTGTTCCCAGTTTCTCCAAAGATATTCACGCTACCACTGACCACTGAGAAGTTAAATTAGTTTTGTAGAAATGGGCTAGATTAGGTAGGTATCTTTACTCCTGGTAAAGCAGTACTCCTGTCTTCTTGGAAAGGACTTGGAATATAAACAAACTATATATATATGTATATATATATATATATATATATATATTCATTGTGTATTTAGCACTATAAATGAATATATATTATTCACTATGGCTATCTGCATATAGTCACAAATGAAGGGGCAAATGCATTCTAGGTTTTAACCTTAGTGATCCATAATTTTCTGTAGCTTTATCATACCTGTCTTAATTGAAGTTGATTTTTTTTATAAGAGCAGTTCTGAGTTTTGAATCAGCATCTTTTACTTTGGGTCATTCTTTTTTGATTATACTCATTATTTGTTACACACTTTTTCTCACCTACAGCCCAGGAGTGTTCGCTGGATGATGACAACTTTCTAATACCAATTATAGTTGGTGCTGGTCTTTCAGGCTTGATTATCGTTATAGTGATTGCTTACCTAATTGGCAGAAGAAAAAGCTATGCTGGATATCAGACTCTATAACACTAATCCACATGTAATCTTTGTTACAAAATAATAAAGCAAGTACAATTTCCAACATGCAAAACTGTCAGATTTAAGGTACTTTAGTTGCAGTCCTGTTCTTAAAATGGGTGGTATGGTAGAAAAAATTTAAAAGGGGAAAAAAAACTATAAATTGTAAATTAGTCATATGATTTTGGTTTTTACAACCAAAGAAATTAAAACTTACTTGCATAGGAAAAGGCATGTACAAAATTGTACAGATGATAGATTCTATGTTGCTGTCTAATATTCAGTATTTCACTTATATATCCTGGTGTCATTTAGGGAAAAAAACAGTTTTTTAAATAATTTTCTTTGCTTATGAGAGGTTGAATTGGGACAAAACATTTACCAGTGGATTTGTACTTGCTTCTTTTTCAGTTTTTGAGATTTTGTTTGCAGGTAGCTTAGCTACTTTAGCATAGCTATGTTTGAGATATGCAAGAGTAGATTGAGCAGGGCCCAGTAATATTCTTACCAGTAAATTCTTTATTCATGTTATTTGAATACATATATATTTAATGTGGCTGGAATATCACAAAATAGAAAAGCTATAAATTTTTGAATGCATGTTAATCTTCGGGTTAAACTTTTGAAAATGGATATTTTAGTTGTTGAAATTGCAAGACACAAGGTTATTCCAAGTGGCATTTCAATCTTTTTTTTTTTTTTGGTGCTTTGGAGATAATTGCTAAGCAGTGCCAAATGAGGGTATTAGTCTTTTGTACACAGAAATTGGCCTTTATATGCAGTGCTAAAATTAATGCAAATTTGTCTTTAACCTTCCAGTCTTCCTTGTTGGTGGTAATGTGTTTTGTTCCTTTCTTTTTCTTAAAGAGGAAATGTCAGTATGTCCTAGAACTTAGATAAAGAAGTGCACTTACACATAAAAATAACTTGCACCTAATCTAAAAGTCTTGGTCTTCCTTTTGTCCATTAAATCATTATTCATTTCCAGTTTGCATTGATTGCTAAAGCATTTACTAATTTGGCTTTCACATTTAAGTGATTCTGCGATAATCAAAACTTACATTGTTATTGTTCATTTTGGTAGATCATAATTAATTCTTGTACTAGAGATGAAATAGAAATTTCAGTTTTGAAATTATTTTTCATTTAGACTGTGTTTTAGTGTAAAATTGTTAATCTTACTACAATGTATTTTGCTTCCAAGAACACAGGCTTTAATGATATTTCTAATGAATTAAAACAAAGAAGCTTTTTAAAACTAGACTGAAACTACAAATGGGTGACACTGGCTTAATGCTGTTAATGTTTCTAGAAGTTCTTACATTTAGATTATATATCTGATTCGTATTAAAATACCTCCAAAAGCACTGTTTTATAAAAAATTTGACTTCAATGAATATTTTTGTATTTTATATGGACCAGTTTTTGTATTGCTAGTTACACCATTATTTCTTATAGACACATGTTTTTTGTACTTTTTATTTTGATTTGTTTTGTTTCATTGGGTTTGTGCCTTGATTGTATTTGGTTTTGGGTATTTCAAGTTTTGCCATTTGTATAAAGAAACTGGTCCATGTAAATACTTTCCATGTTTTTTCTTCTGATGTATGGTATCTTTTTAGATATTTGCTCAACATTGTCTGTTGTTCAACATTGCTTCTAAAACAATAAAGATTCTTTTATTTCTTAAGGAAATTTGCTCATATTTTTTGCACTGGATTAAGTCAAGATTTTATACCTTATATAATAACCATTTCTGTCAATATGATAAACTTTAGAAAGTACATAGCAGCAGAACTAAACTATTTCCAAAAAATTTCTCTCTGTGTATAGGGAAGAAAGTCCCATATGTGGGACTGTAAAATTAAGAATTACTTGGGAAGTGTATCTTTTCCTAGGTTGTAGCCCCAAAGGATAGATATTACTTAACATGCCTGTGATGAGAGAGAGAGAGAGAGAGAGAGAGAGAGAGAGAGAGAGAGAGTGTGAGAGAGAGAGCACTCCCCTGCTACACACAGCCAGTAAGGAAAGTGATCAAAAGCTCCAAAACTGATGTTTAGTAGATCCATAATTGAATCACTTTGCATTGCATTGCTGTCATCCACATGGAGCTATGGATCACAGCCAAAGAAGGATCATGTGTGATCTGTCTCTTAGATTATCCTACGTGCTTGGAAGTGTAGTTTCCAGTTTCCCAATCATAACACATCACACTAGAGAATGTAGCAGCCCAACTGGCAGCTTTCCTCTTGGTTACTGGGTTGAGCCACATGATTGCAGTTGTCAAGGGTCCCAGCATGACTATCAGCTGCCATGTGATTGGTCAAGATGCTGAACTTCTGTGGTCTCAGTTTTCTTCATCTAAGGGCTGGGGGCATTAAAAAATCATGCTCCTTTTATTCCTTTAAGTGATACCACTTCAGAGAAGATATGTACATTCGAGTATTTTACAAGGAATCTGGTAAGAAACCACTTGTTATGTATCAAAAACATACTTAATTCAGTGCTCAGTACACCATTTAAGCTTCCTGCAGTTTGATGAGGCATTCATATAAGACTGAGATACATTTAAAATTATAGCATTTCACTTGTTCAGGTAGATAATGTTAAATTGTCCTGGAATTATCTCTCTCCCAACTATCTCCTTTTCTTCTACCTGGTTAGTTAACTTCCTCTGTCATTAATGACATTACCCTGTCTTTGAAATTATGAGTATATGCATAAATGATACTGAATAGCTTCAGGTATCTTTTAAGCTTCATGTGATATATTTCAAGTGGATCAAATACATATCCAAAAGTTATATAAATTAGATATCACATTGTGATTTTTAAAGCTCTCTTCCCATCTTTACAAAATTTTTATAGTTCTGTGGCTATGAAATGTTTTAACAGGGCTAGGTGTATCTCAGTGATGGTGCACTTCCCTAGTATGTGTGAGGTCCTGAGTTCAGTTCTCAGTACCACAAAAAATTTCACAAATAAACATTTCCTTTTCTTAGAAACCTTTTCGGTTAGGTAGTAAGTCTACATTAGGGCAATAAATTGGGTCAAAATGATGAACAAAATAAGTATTTCTTTTCATTCTTTTTTTTTGAGGTAGGTCTCACTGTAGCCCAGGTTGACCTGGAATTCAGGGTGGCCTTGAACTCATGGTAATCCTCCTACCTCTGCCTCTTGAGAGTGCTGGGATTAAAGGTGTCCACCAACACACTGGGCTATTTCTTTTATTTAGAACACAATCCCCCACTAAATGTTGTAACTCATTATGGACAATAAATTTAAAAAAAAAGAACACAATCCTATTGAAATTACTATTTTATCCAGATATAGTGCATGCCTGGACAACATGCCTGTACAGCAGTTGGAAGGTAGAAGCAGGAGGATCAGGATTTCAAGGTCATCCTTGGCTACTTAGCAAGTTCAAGGCCAGCCTGGTGCTTATGAGACCCTGTCTCAAAAACAACAAAAACCTTGTATCAAAATTTCTTTCCATTTCCTAAAGATTTTTTTAAAAAAATTATTTATTTGTAAGCAGAGAGAGCTAGAGAGAGAGAGAGAGAGAGAAAGAGAGAGAGAGAGAGACAGATACAGAGACACAGAGAGATAGGCAGTCAGTCAGTCAGTCAGATAGACAGACAGAGAATTGGTGCATCAGGGCCTCTAGCCGATGCAAATGAACTCCAGATGCATGCACCACTTTGTGCATCTGGCCTTTTGTGGGTTCCGAGGAATTGAACCCAGGTTGTTAGGCTTTGCAGGTGAGCACCTTAACCACTGAGCCATCTTTCAAGCCCCTGAAATTTTTTTAAAGGTTGAATTTACAAAAAACAATAGTTATTATACTAATTGAGAGCACTTTAAGTAAGTGACAGCATCTAGAAAGATCTTTGTATTAGTGGAATTGCTTTTTTGATCTAATCCGGGAATATTTTTCATACATGAAAGCCTTATTGGCAGTATTTATGAAAGTCATTTCAGTACTAGGTCAAACACCCAATTTAGGAGAGGACTGTCGAGTCTCTTGCCAGAATAAGAACTTAATCTACTAATGAATTTTTAAAAGTCCAAGAGATATTAAATCCAAGGCATAATTCTTTATCATACATGTCACCTAATAGTTATAGGCGGGGTGGTAATTTGGGAAATTGAAGGGGAGGAGCTAGATGAAGATGTTTAACACCATCTATTCACAGGTCACATCTGCCAACCTCAACTATCTGTATTCTTAATAGAACCAAGTTTTAAAAAATCATTGAGTTGGCAACCAAAGTCAATGTCAAAATGTCTATAAACTCCAGGGCTGCATCTTGTTCCCAGCTGTTACCTCAGAGGCTTGCAGGCAGAAAAAACCTTGGCACACTTCTTGATTGCAAGTGCAATCAGAATTGCCTTGCAGCCTATTCATTCTCATTTTTGACAAAGTTCTAATAAGCTTAATTACCTGATTTATCTGCCCCTGCAAGATTCCAAGATAGGAAGACAACTGGGGCAATCACAGGCGAGGAAACAGGAAGTGGTGCTTCAGTATCCTTTCATTTTTCTTCCTTCTTTACAAGTGTATTTCCTCCTGGACTCTTCTTTCCTCCTCTCCAGTGTCATAGTAGCCTTTCTCTTCCTGGTCAGAGCTTCTGGAATCTCATTCTTCCTACCTCCTAGGAGACCTTGTGCTATTCAGCCTCTTCAACCTGTTATTAGACTTAGTAATAGGGCTTTCCCTCATTCTATAAGCATTTAAATACTAAAAACATATTAGTTTCTACCAGATGCCGTCTTTTTCTTTCTGTCTGTCCCCCTTCTAAGTACCACCTTATTGTCCTTTCTTAATTTTAAACTTATCCAAGTTCTTACTATTCTAATCATTTGCTATCCATTTACCCGAAAGCATTTGACTCATACTTTCTCCTTCCATATTACTAGGTTTAATGGGCATTTCAGGCTTTTCTAATATATTACATGATTCTCCCATGCTAATTGAAGCAATTCCCTTCATGTGCTTCAGTGACACTATTTTATACCTGACTTTCCTATACCTTTATCTGTTTCTCAGATATTGGTATTCCCAAGAGTTTTAACTCTTGTCATTCTTTATAAAAATATTTTTATTTATTCATTTTCAAGCAGAGGGGAGAGAGAGAGATAGAGAGAGAGAGAGAGAGAGAGAGAGAGAGAGAGAGAGAGGAACCAGGGCAACCACCTTGTGGGTCTGGCTTATGTGGGTACTGGGGAATTGAACTGGGGGCCTTAGGCACTAGAGGCAAAAGCCTTAACTGCTGAGCCATCTCTCCAGTCCTGTCATTCTTATTGTACTTGTACCAGCAGAAATATTTCTATTCATGGTTCTAGCTACTTGGGTTCATATAACCATTTGGCTTGGACCCAGACATCTTTAATTTGTTATTATTATTTTAAATAGTTTATTTGTAAGCTGGCAGATACAGAGAGAAAGACACAGAATATGGGCATGCTAGGGCCTCCAGCCACTGCAAACGAACTCCAGATACAAGTACTGCTTTGTGCATCTGGTTTATGTGGGTACTGGGGAATTGAACCTGGGACTGTGGGCTCTGGAGGCAAGTGCTTTAACTGCTGAGCCATCTCTCCAGCCCTATTATTTTTTAAATTAGAATGCAAATGTGTTTCATTTATCATTTTCATACATTTTTTTCTTGTCCCTCTTTTCTCTCCTTCCCATCAATAACTCTTCTGGTCTCATGTCACATGTATTCTATTGCAGTTCCCCATTAAGATCTCTTTTCCCCACTCATGGTCTAGTCCCTCACATATATACAAACTAAAATATAGCATTCACATATGAAAAAAAAATAAACAATTTGTCTTTCTGAGTCTGGCTTATTTTGCTTAACACAATGATTTCCAGTTCCATCCATTTTTTTCTTCAAATGTCATTCTTTTATTTTTCTTTATGGATGAGAAAATTCCATTGTACATGTGTGCCACATTTTCTTTATTCACCTGTTGATGGATATCTTGGCTGGTTCCATTTCTTTGCTGTTATGAATAGTGCAGTAAGAAACATGGATTGTGCAAGTATCTCCGTGGTAGAACTTTGAGTCCTTAGGGAATGATACATACAGACCCAGGAATTGTATAGCTGGCAACCAGGCACCTTAAGTTCAGTTTAAAACTGAGTATCTCCCATATATATTATATATTTTGTTTGTTTTTCAAGGTAGGGTCTCTCTCTAGCCCAGGCTTAATTTCTCTCCCACTCTTCCCTAATAACTAAGTTAAATACAAGGAGATGCCTATTTCTTCCTCTTGGATTACTGTCATAACAAACAGTGCTAGCATCTACATAGTCACTCAAATGTGGAGTTAGAAATGATCATGTTATTCAAGCATCTAACATTTGGTCAATTCTGCTTCCATATGGATTTACAGTCTCTACCTTTCCCATCTCCACTTTATTGACCCAATTTGGGAGCATATTATTGGTCACTTACAGAGGTAGCTTCTAGCTTAATTCCTCCAGTCTTTGATCTGCCATACTTCTTAAACAAATACTCCCCTTGAACTCCTGCTACTGATTTTTTTCCAATCAGGATAAGGTAAAACTACCTAATAGCATAGAGTGCTTTGGGGAGCCTGTCCTACTATACTTTCATGGCTCCTATCCAGCCCATCCATTGTTCTAGTTATGCCATCCTGAGGTGTCCTGTTTTCTGACCCTCCATACTTATGTCTGTAGTTTTGTATACCTGAAATGTCTTCTCACTCTCTACCTGCATGGTTAATTCTTTCTTTTCCTTAAAAATTGAGCTCAAATGTCACCTTTCCAAAGTGTATTCTGTAAAAACTGAGTTGATTATGTCACATACTTCCATGATTCTTTGTGTATTGCTTATCTCTTACCATAGCACATTATGAAATTATAACTACCAGTCTTCTTTCTTGACTCACACTAGACAACATCTTTTTAGTATTATTATCACTATCATTTTTTTGAGGTAGGGTCTCACTTCTAGCCCAGACTGTCCTGGGACTCACTCTGTAGTCCCAGGATGGTGTCAAACTCACTGTGCTCCTCCTACCTCTGCCTCCCAAGTGCTGGGATTACAGGTCTGCACCACCACACCAGGATATTAGTTGTCATGGTTTGATCCAGGTGTCCCCCACAAACAAATGGGTGTGTTCTGGGTAATCGATCCTCAGATGATGGCAATTTGGGTTTTACAACCTCGATGGAGCTGGGTTGTTGGGGGCGGGCTTTTGGGGGTTATAAGCCAGCTTCCCCCCTTGCCAGTATTTGGCACACCTTCCTTCCGCTGTTTGCAGTGCTGTGGCAGAGGTGATATCCACCCCTCTGCTCATGCCATCATTTTCCCTTCCAGGATGGAGTCTCCTGTCGAGTCCGTAAGCCTAATAAACCCATTCCTCCACAAGCCGCTTTTATTTGGGTACTTTTTTTTTTTTTTTTTGGTTTTTCGAGGTAGGGTCTCCCTGTAGCCCAGGCTGACCTGGAATTCACTCTGTGTAGTCTCAGGGTGGCCTTGAACTCACGGCAATCATCCTACTCCTCCTGAGTGCTGGGACTAAAGGTGTGTGCCACCACGCCCAGCTTATTTGGGTTCTTTCTGTGCAGCAACTAGGAAGCTGACTGCAACAGTTTTGGTACCAGGACATGGGGTCATCTGTTGCTGCTAGAACCCTGATCTTGTGGCTTTGGTCTTCTGGAAGTGATCAGGAGGAATGTGGAAGGATTTGAACTCTCAGCCTAAGAGATGCCTCGCAGTGTTGTTGAGTGCAGCTTCATGGATCATTCTGGTCAGAGTTGAAAGACCTGAATGTAATGAGAACTATGAACTGTGAGGTTTGGCTTACGAGGGTGAGAAAGAATTTTGTCAGGACTGTGCCAGAAGCAGTTTGCGTGAGAGGCTTGCTGCATTCTGCCTCCCTGTGTCCTGGAAACCTGTGCAGGTTTGTTTTACGTAAAGATGGACTGGTGTGAGCAGATGGAAATGGCACAGAAAGAAAGATCTTTGGGTCGAAACTGCTGCCCATTCACCTGCAATTGTTTGAGAGATTACAACTATTGAGATTGGGCCAGCTGGTCTGCATTGGAACAACAGGAAGAATGTGGACTTTTTGGAGTAAGGGGCCTGAATGCTTTGATTCCCCCCTGGATTAATAAGTTGGTAGCCCACCTGGTTCTGTGGAATGGAGATTGGTTAGAAAGAGAGTATGGCAAATGGAAGAAGAGAGGGTCATTAGATTTGCAACACAGTTTTGTTTTTGAAAAATGGCCATCAGCATGTGAAGCAGGTGTGCAAGGTTGCCTGCATGGAGCCCTATGGAGCCATGAGGATGAACTGTGGGTTGCAATGGAGACCCAAAGAATTCCAGGACTATGGATGGGTGCCAAGGCGAGCTGCCAGTACCGGATGACGTTTTCCCAGACTGTGAGTAGTAGCCGAGCTGGAGGGGCAGAATTGAATCTCCGAGAGACATCTGTTATTGGTTAGAATAATTGAACTTGGAGTTAGAGATTGATGGTGTCCTGTTTGTTTTAAATCTTGCATTGGTCAATCTGTTTTTGCTGTGCCTCATGTTTTGCATTGTGAATGTTCTGTGCCATTATGGGTTTATTTTTGGTATTATGGCTCAATTGAAAGCTGTGGGGACTTAAGAGTTGAGCTGAACACATTGTATTTGCATCATATATGATTATTAGTTTGTGGGGGCCAGGGGCGGACTGTCATGGTTTGATCCAGGTGTCCCCCACAAACAAATGGGTGTGTTCTGGGTAATCGATCCTTAGCTGATGGCAATTTGGGTTTTACAACCTCGATGGAGCTGTGTTGTTGGGGGTGAGCTTTTGGGGGTTAAAAGCCAGCTTCCCCTTGCCAGTATTTGGCACACCTTCTCCCAGTGTCTTCCCCTACCCTTCTTGGTCCTCTCTTGCTGGCTTCCTGTCTTTCTCCTGAGTGTCTCCCCTTCTGCTTTCATGCCCCATGTTTTCCATTACTCAGTACTTTTCCCCTCTTAGGATCTTTTCCTACTCTCCCATGTCTTTAATGACGAACACACACTGAAAGTTAGAGTCTGCATGTAAAAAAGTGGTATTTGTCTTTCTGATTTTGGCTTATTTCATTTAACATAATTATTTCCAGCTCTATCCATTTTCCTGCAAATGTCATGATTTCATTCTTTTTTAAAAACATTTTATTTATTTATGAGAGAGAGAGAGAGAGAGAGAGAGAGAGAGAGAGAGAGAGAGAGAGAGAGAGAGAGAGAGAGGCAGACACAGAGAGACAGAGAGAATGGGCACAACAGGGCCTCCAGACACTGCAAATGAACTCCAGACACATGCGCCCTCTTGTGCATCTGGCTTTATATGGGCACTGGGGAATCGAACTCAGGTCCTTCTGTATTGCAGGCAAACACCTTAATGGCTAAGCCATCTCTTCAGCCCAATGATTTCATTCTTAAGAGCTGAATAACAATTCTATTGTGTATATGTACAATCGTTTTAAGTTCACTCATCTCTTGATGGACATCAAGGCTGGTTCCATATTTTGGCTATTGTGAATACTGCAGCAATAAACATGAGTCTGCAAATATGTCTGTAATATGTTAACTTAGAATCTTTTGGGTATATATCAAGTGGTATAGCTGGGTCATATGGTAGTTCAATTTTTATTTTTTGTTTTGTTTTTTGGGGAACCTTCTCACTGATTTTCATCATGGCCACACCAGATTCCATTCCCACCAACAGTGAATAAGCATTTCTCTTTCAATAGATTTGGAGTCAACAACACCAATTTATAACTTTCCCCACTACCAAATGAACTCATTTTGCCTATGCATGTAATTCTTATGTCTTCTTTATATACTTGCTAAATTTTATTGAGTTGACATTTCATAGTGTATAGTATTCCAGGTCCCTGTGCTGCTTCAGTATTGTGATGCTTTGTCTTTAAAAGCTCAGGTCAACCACCAAGAAAAAGCTAGTTATATTTATCTATTATTTTCTGTTTAAGATGTCTGTAACTATCTATTTATATATCTTTCTCCCGAAAAGACTACATTTTTTTTTGGTAGGGGAGGGAGGGATTATTTCATGAAAGTACATGATGTGTTTATTTAAGAAGTCACTTTTATAAAACAAAAAAAAGTCACTTTTGTGGAGCATCTCATTTACTGATAATGAATGCTGATGACTTGTTACTCCGATACAAAAAAAAATGTGTGTTGTGAAATGCTGTTATTTTAACTGAAATGAAGAGTTATGAGATTTTTATCATTGTTTCTGTTCTCAATTGTCCTTTCTCCACATCTAGCTCAAGACTGCAGTGCAGATGACGACAACTTCCTTGTGCCCATAGCGGTGGGAGCAGCGTTGGCAGGAGTACTCATTCTAGTGTTGTTGGCTTATTTTATTGGTCTCAATTGAGCGCCATCATGCTGAATATGAACAATTTTAGAACCTGCAATCTGATTGATTATATAAAAACACATGCAAATAACAAGGTTTTCTTGCTTGTCAGTTTATGAAAACACTTTGCTCCTTAAAACAGATGTGTTGAAACTTTCATTCTTCAGTCACAACATTCTGAGATCAGTCGTTATTAATAAAAATGACTCTCCTTTAATCACTTTAAAATAGAAAGTATTATAGGGCTGGAGAGATGGCTCAGCGGTTAAGGCACTTGCCTCCTAAGGCCCCGGGTTCAATTTCCCAGGACCCACATAAGCCGGACCCACAAGGTGGTGGCTCTGGTGTGCTCGCGCACTCTCTCTCTGTGTGTATCTCTCTGCTTGAAAATGAATAAATAAAATATTAAAAAAATAAAATAAAATAGAAAGTATTATATTTACTGACCCTGAAGACAAGTGTGTTAAAAAAGCCATTTGTGTATAATGTTTTAAGGTTTGTCTTAAGCTTTGGCTAGATTTTGATCCTAGCCTAATATGCCTTAAACTTACTAACATGGCCATTAGAAGAATAAAATATGTAGTTTTATTGTACTAGAATTAATAAATACTATTTCACTCCTGGTATTCCGTTTTTAACAACTATCCTGATTTAAACTCATCGCTACAACTTTGCATACATTTCATGGCATGACTACCAATTAGATATGCTCAAATTTGCTTTTCAGTGGAATGAAGTAGAGACTGTATCCAGGTCCGTCCACATATTTTACGGTTGTGATTTTTGCTGATTTCTTTGAGTCTAAGTTAAGGATGAATTCAGTATCTCAAGCTTGTGATTTTCTCTGCCTATAGGTAAAAAACTGACTAAAGAGGCTACCATGGAACTTAGACTGGCTTCATAATTAGAGGAGTTTTTTATACCTTTTTTTGAGGCAAGAATTTTGCTCTGTAGTATAAGCAGGCCGCCAACTCACAATAATCCCGTTGCCTTGACCTGACAAGTGCTGAGATTACAGGCATGTATTACCACGTTCAGCCTGGGATTTTTTTCTATTAATGTTTATTATTCAGCAATAAAGACTTAAAAGATTCAATCACATTTAACCACTTTACTTGTTTTCCTCTTCTTTGGATGCCTGATTAGCATCGAAAGACAGAAAGATTCTGTGAACTAATTAGGACAGATTGTGTTGTTTCTCTACCTCATCTTGTTGATATATTTAGTGTTGTCATCAGACTGGTACTTATGAAACATAAGCTAACAGCAGGCTGTTAGTGAAACATGACAACTAGGCTTTTTCTCTTCAAGTCAGTCACTGGGACAGAGCATGGATAAGGTATCAAGGAGGCTTTTGGCATTAAAATGAGCTAGATAGTCCAGCTTGAAACATTTTTTTCATGGTATACATGAAATACAGATGGTAATGTATACATAAAAAGGAAATTTGACAGAAGGGAACATTTTCACATTGAAGTAATCATGACTTTATTTTAATGTATATGTTGGTTTGTTCACACTTTTTGTAACTTACAGATAAACAATATAATGGATTTTGTTAGGTTTGTTTTGAGACAGGGTCTTACCTTGCTAACCAGGCTAACCTCGAACTTAGGTAATCTTCCCGCCTCTGCCTTTTCCAGTGCTGCAATTACAGGTGTGTGCCAGACCTGACTACCTTGATTGAGGCTTGTATGATTTGATGCCCCCCACAAGGTCTCACCTGGAACCAGACTGACCTGGAACTCAGTCTGTAACCCAGGACAGCGATCCTCTCTTACTTCAGCCTCCTGACCTTCTGAATTCTGGGATTAAAGGCATTTGCCACCTTGTCCAGTTACTGTGTGTTTTGATACCCAGCTCTCAATGTCTGTTGAGGAGCTTTCAGTAAATATCGTTCCAGAAAGGCCAATATAGTAACTGAGATTCACATTTTGTTTTCAGAACCATGGCTCTATTTTTGTGAAAGACAAAAGTGTTAGAAGTGGAAAATTTAGAGAAAATATGCAAGTTATTTATGGATCACAAATCACACAAAATCACATTTTATTCATTACTAAAGCTTATACTGGGAAGGAACTTAGGGATTATTTAGTATAGTGCCATAATTTTATAAAAACAGGATAGACTTCATTGAAGTTGTATGTCTAGTAGCAACTTTTATAAGAATTTCAAAAATATAGGTACTCAATAGTAAACAATTGCTGACGGAAATATGAGGTCAAATTTGTAAACTTTGAGTTGCTGTATTATATTTTCTTTTAAGTATATGATCTGTTATTTCAAAACCTCATTTTGCATGGTGTCACAAATATGGGAGGAAAAAATGAGAGACTAAACAATTATGGACCAGTCGATACATATGAGATGCATTAGCACACATTTGGTCCTCAGGTACTTTATAATATAGATATTATCCTGCTTTAATAGGTGAGCAAAGAAAGATGCACTTCTTAACAAAATCCTTTACTACTTGAAAGTTAAGTTTCAGATTCAATTCTGTCCGAATTCAGAGCTCAAATCTGTTGGTATTGCTTAAGGGCACAGAGGACAAAGGGTTGAGAGGGTGTTGAATGAGGTCAGAAATCCCGGTGGCTAACCCCGGTAGGCGTTTCCCTACCTCTGCCCTCAACTCTGAGACTCCCAACCCCCCCAAAAAGCATGCCACATGGACCCAGGTTTGCACCCCAGCTGTGCTTAGAAGGTGGCAGTTCTACCCCCACCATCTGATACGTGCCCAAGCTCACGTCCACATGCAAAGCAGGTATTCACAGGTTGCTGATTTCTGCCAATCTCCGTTGTCCATTTCTTTCCCTCCCTCCTCCTCAATTTCTATTTAGCCCACGATGTTGCTACAATAAAGGATGGATTGATTAGTGATTGGGATTCCTTATCATGAGACTTCTTGCCATGGATGCTTCCCCCCCCATCTTTGCATGTGACTGCGCTGTAACACATGGGGAACCATGTTTCCCCTAGGAAGCCATGCTTCCAGAGCTGAACACACACAGAGCTATAGCACTTCCACGGGCTCTCGGGCCCACGGACATGCCTCAATGGGTGCCCAGTTTTGGGTCCCCCGCAGCCACTGGACCTGCCGCCGCTGCTGTCCTGGTCACCTCATGCCGCAGATATGGAGCGGGCTCGTGCCCCGGTGTTAGCCAGCCAGCAGCACACCTGGCCTGGGACAGCAGCCAGCCCTGCCTCCCGGGATTAGCACTTCTTCCAAGCCCCCCCCCCCACGCTCTCCCACAGGCACTCCAGGGAACAGAAGCAGCCCTGGGAAAACTCCAGCGGACCTGGACCAGTTCCTTTTTCTTTTTTAATTAAAACAACACAAATCCACATGACTCCCTTCTGGTGATCTTGTGGAATGGACTTGTCAGATTAGATTCTGTTATCCTTCTAGGCCATCACGAGCTGAAAATAATTACATGTAACGTGATAGCTTCCCAATGTCTAAGAAATAACACATTTTTTGTTCTTTTTTAAACTTAAAATGTGGTGCACATACAGAGTTTGTTTTTTTCCTTCCTGTGTTGAGGCGAATAGGCACTCGAGGCAAGCTATCACTGAGCTAGACTCCCAGCTCCTCTTTCAGCCAATTCTCATTTATGCTTTAAGGATAGACGTGGCAAAGGGAGAGAGAGAGAGTGAGGATATCCACATGCAGTTGTTTCCCCAGGGGCAGTAAACAAACCTAAAGTCATCCTGTATTATGCAGTCATAGCTCTGTATTTGATTATGCAATTATATTTCTGTATTTTAACCCTTTCCCATCCTTCTTGTGTTGGGGCATTTGGTGATTTTAGATGAAGTGATAAGAGATCTGGAATGATCAGTTGCTTGAAATGTACAGCTGCATCTTGAGAAAATAAGGGTAATGCTATAAAAGATGTTTGCTTGTTTCTACTTAATTGCCTTCTTTATTAATTTCCTTTCCTTGCTCTCTGTTCTTTTCTAACAGCTGAAGAATGTGCTGCTGATTTTGACCTCAACTTTCTTATTCCAGTTGCAGTGGGTGTAGCCTTGGGCTTCTTTATAATTGTTGTGTTTATATCTTACATGATTGGAAGAAGGAAAAGTCGTACTGGATATCAGTCTGTATAATCAACTCAGTCTAGTGCTTTTATAACCAGATTGATGTTTCCATTGGCTAACTGCCAGGAATTACTGTGCAATAGATTGCTTAACATTCACAGGCTAAAGTGAATTGCAAGCTAACATGGGCATGAGTAGTACTTATTTACGAAAAAAAAAGTATCAGGGTCACCTTTTTTCCATTTTCTTTTTCTCCTTTTGTTAATATGTAACTGAAAGAAAAATTAGGGCTTAGAATATGCCTTTTTAGTGTAAATAATGGTTTTTAAACCTCTGGATCCAATGATAAAAGCATTTCTACTAAAGTATAATTTTGTATGTTACAGTTAGCTGTATTTTGCTACTTTGATGTTATTTGCAAAATCAAAGCTATATAATGTGCTTCCAGAAATACATTTTAAAATGTGAATTTTCATTGATGATAAACCTGAAATCTGGCTCATAATAAGATTTCCTTTTCCCTACTTCCTAATGAGGATTGTTTAAATCTATATATTTATCTTAGTTCAAAAGAGGTATAGAGTGTAGCCCAGTGAGAGTTTACTTGCCTATCACGTAGGCCCCAGCACTGCAAAAAAGATTTTACAATAATGTACTTAATAGTCTGGAAGTTTTCTCTATTACTGTTAGGGCTACTACATTTTAACAAGGATTTTTTTTTGCCTTTTGGATTTTGGAATATATTGGTTATTTCAGATTTGACATTTATGCTGAAAGATGAAGAAAGACCATCAGCTTTTTTTAAGGCATTGATTTAGAATGGGTTATGTTTTTTTGATTATGATTTAGAATCTTTTTCCCTTAGAGCTTTAAGTTGATCAGAAAGTTAATTCATCTTGCACTAAAAAATACCCTTCTGTATACTTGGTGTGCCTCTTGCACTCTCCTGTTCCTTGTATGAATGAGTTCAGATTGATATTTCTAATGCATTGATTTCGTCTCACAGCAGCAAGTACTAACTCTAGAAGCTAGCAGGCCCCGGTGTGTCATCCGTCAGATGGCTGCCTAACCAATGCTTGGCTGGGATTATTCTGCAAATTTATTGATCTTGATAGAGGCTTATATCTCTGTAGGGACCATGAATGGCTCTGGCTTCATGAATAGGGTAGGAGTGATTACTCATCTCTTTTCTGCGTTTCTTTGAGAGATCAGTGCTGTGCATGTCTAGGACCCAAATGGTATCTTTGCACACCTTCCATTAGCATGAGGCAGATGTTAATTTTATAATGTTATTTTATCTCTATTAAAAACACAAGTTCTCAAAGTTCTGCTTTCCATTCAGAAATTTTCTTTGGATTAAAATACTAAGGTTAAACCTAAAAAAAAATCTTAAACCTTAAATAATGTTAGTTTGTTATTAAATCCCAATCTACCTCACAGCATAGTGCAGGTGCTCACCACTGTACTGCTGCCATGAAATGATGCCTGAAACCTTTGTCAATAACCAGATACAAAATTTTGAAAGTGAATTCATCAGCATACTTCTTACTATCTTATCTACATGTGCATCTTGAAAGCATGTAGTTCAGAGAGAGCATCAGAAGACTCAGTCACATCTCCTTTAGAATCTCCTAACTCTCACAGGTTCAAGTTCTCTATTTGCTCTAATATGAAAAGAATAGCTTCTTTGAAGAACACCTTTCTTATTTGTTATTTGGTAAAAGCCATTTGGTCAAAATGATAGTACCAAGAACAGTTGCTTCATTTCAATACATAGTTTTGATGATTGCCTAAAAGCCAGATTAGTTAAATCAGTTTTTCACTTGCTGAGCATATGAATCAAATATTCAGATATGTCCAAAATTATGGGTCCATTTAAAATTTTTCTACATTTTGGGTAGAAGACTAATATAACTAATTCTTCATTAGATATCATGGCTTTATCTTAGATAATTACCAAATATGTGTTTTATTCTTTGAGAATTAAAATACAGACTATTTATAGAAGGTTAAAAGCTGCTTTAACTGCAGTCAAATTTAGGGAACTAGTAGTCTGAATTGAGTGTTAAATGAGTTCATTTTGTTAGTGTAACAGTAGAATGGACAGTATGATTTTGAACTCATGAATGGAATTGAGTTGTTTTCCACTTAAGGTTTTTACAGAGAATTGATGCCTGCTGCTATTTAAAGTTTTGGATTTATCCATGTAGAGAACTAATACAGGAAAAATAAAACATACTGTGGTATTCCTGTTTGATATGTGTGATTTTAGATTGATATATTAAAACTAATAAAGATCAGATGCACTCCTTGCCACCATGGATAATTTCTTTTTTAAGAAAATAATTTTATTTGAGAGACAGAGAGGGAGAGAGAGAAAGAGAGAATGAATGAGAATAGGTATGCCAGGGCCTACCTCTACAAACTCCAGATCCATGTGCTACTTTGTGTCTTTGGCTTTATGTGGACACTGGGAAATCGAACCCAGGCCACTAGGCTTTGCAAGCAAGTACCTCTAATTGCTGAACCATTTCCCCAGTCTGATAATTTCATTTATGTTTTATGTGCACTGCCTTAAGACCTTAGACTTATTTGTATAATCTCAATTCTTTTGATATGTTATAGTAATCATGATCTCCTAATTCTGCAGCTTAACTAGGTCCCATTATTAGAAAGGCATTAGAACCTTTAGGGGGAGATGACTTCAAATATGGGACCTACATCCATGAAAATTCACGGAAGAAAAACAAAATATGGAAGTCTAACAAATATAAGTACTTCTTAATAAATGTGCTTTTAGCTTATGTTTGTATAAAATAGAGAACTACTCTATTAAAGTTCATTCTGATTCATGTGCCTCATGACTGGAGTGGGAAAAGATCCCCTTCATTTCCTAACAACCCTCTCGTAATATGCTCAATTGTTATATAATTAGAGTAAACATCACATATATTAATATATTCCTGTTTATATAAAATAGGATATTTTTGGAGAAAGAATGATTTTAACATTGGCTCTCAATTATTCTTGAATAATAACATTGCATTTTGTGATTGATAGTGGATTTTATGTTGTTTTGAGCCAGGGTCTTATGTACCCCATGCTGGCCTCCAACTCACTATGAAGTTCAGGTTACCTTTGAACTCCTGAGGCTCCTGCTTTCATCTCCCAAGTTAGATTAAAGGCAGCACCTCTGTCATAGTCAGCCACACACTGTTGGGATGAACCACCAAGCCAGGCACAGTTTATGGGAGGAAGGGATTTATTGAAGCTACAGATCCAGGGGAAGTTCCACAATGGCAAAAAAGGCTGGTCCCCTTTCACAGGTCCAAGCAGAGAGACAAACCCCTCACCAGCACCAGCAAAACAGTAGGGAGTTTTGCAGAGCTCAAACGGCTCTTTGCATATCTATGGCTGGAATTTCAGATCTGTCCCTAGAAACACCTTAGGGCTGGACACTCAGGTTGATATCCCTGGGATCCACTCAAGGTGACATCACCTCCAGCCAGGCAGCTAGAAAAAAAGCTTTAATAAACTCTTAAATCTATTGGGAGACATTCATTCAAACTACCACAATCCAGTTTTATTTTATATAATTTATTTGCAAGGGGAGAGAGAGAATGAGAATGGGTACACCAGGGCCACTAGCCACTGCAAACAAACTCCATGTGCATGCACCACTCTGTACATCTGACTTTACATGAGTACTGGGGAATTGAATCCCAGTCATTAGGCATTGCAGACAAATGCTTTAACCACTTACCCATTTCTTCAGCCCCAAAATAACTATTTTTTTTTTATAGAGGGGAGATAGGAGGTAGGATCTCACTCTAGCTCAGGGATGACCTGGAATTCACTTTGTAGTTTGTCAGGCCTCAAATTCATAGCAATTCCTACCTCTGCCTCCCGAATGCTGGGATTAAAGGAGCATGCCACCATGCCCAGCTCTTAAAATTTATTGTTTGCAAGCAAGTAGAGAGGGGCAGGGAGAGAGAGCATGCCAGGGCTTCTTGCCAATAGTTTCAGATGCATGCACCACTTTATGTGTGTGGCTTTATGTGTGTAATAGGGAATTGAATCCCCAGCTGGCAGGCTTTGCAAGTAAGCACTTTTTAAAAATTAATATCTATATTATGATTAAGTATATACATTGTGTGAGCAACTCTTGTGAAGGTGGTCCTGTTTCCCTCCTCTCTGTCCCCTACCCACTGGGGTCCTTCCTCAGTGCACACACTGGGGATCTGTCCATAGGTTAGGGGGATATGAACTGCACCAGAGGTTTTTCTTTTTTTCTTCCCTCTTTGTACGTTGTTGCTGAGGGGTCGATGTCTTTGGATATTCTCCCCCACCATGGCTCTTACATTCTTTCCATTCACTCTTCTGCTCAGTTCCCTGAGTCATGGTGGGTGAGTTGCAAGTAAGCACTTTTAACCACCAAGTCACCTCCCCAGCCCTGTCTCATATTCTTTCTACCACCTCTTCTTCAATTCTACCTGAGCCTTGGAGGGTATGATCGAGATGTCTCATTTAGTGTTAAATGTTCCATTATCACTTCTCAGCACTTTGATGAGTTTAGTCTCCTTAGTGGTCACTGCCATCTGAAAGGAGAACTTTCTCTAACCAAAAGCAAAGTTAGCATTAATATGTGGTCATAATTAACTTAGAGGCAGTAATAAATGCATTTAGCCAGATAATAGTAGTACTTTCTTCCTAGGGATTATGACCTCCCCATCCATAGGTTTTTAAGTAGGTTTAGTTAGTACCAGGTATGAATTATCTTCCATGAAACAGAACTCAAATCCAATTAAAGAGTAGTTGGTTTCTGCCATAACAGACATGCCACCTGTTTTAGGCAGCTTCACCTTGCTGGAAAGAACATCCAAACCAGACACAGTTTATGGGAGGAAGGGATTTAATTCGGCTTACTGATCCAGAGGAAATTTCCATCAGTGTTAGAAGAAGCTGCTTTCATACATTTAAGTAGAGAGAAAACCAAACAATTATAAAAACCAAAAGCAGCAAGCATGAATGGGCAGCAAGCAGCAGGAAACCCACCAGAGCTCAGATCCCTCTGCATGCTTTTGGGCTAGAAATCAGATCCACTTCAACACATCTGATGGTGGGACTTCAGGATCTGCCTCCAGTGACAACTCCTCCAGCCTGGTGGTGGGAGATTGAAGTTACAAGTTTTTATTAATTTATTATTATTTACAATGAGTTGATATCCCCAATTACCCACTGTCCCGCCCCCACCCCCAATCAGCTGGATATCCTCCTCCATGGGCCATCTGGATCAGTCCTTGTGGCAGGGGACCATGTATAGCCCGGTTCTCCTGGCCCAAGTGTGTTTTTTTCTGAGGGGTGCCATGCCTCTGGATAGTCTCCGCCACCATGGTTCTCACAATCTTTCCGCCCCCTCTTCCACTCAGTTCCCAGAAGCGTGGTGGGTGGGTATTAGGGCTGCTTTAATGTTGTGAGCTTAGGGGTCTTTGTATTGAAAGTCGTTGGTTTATGTCTCGCTGGCTTATCCTGTGTTGATTGAATGGCTGTGGCTATGGGTCCCTTGTTCATCCCCTTATTCTCTGAAGGGCTCCATATGGATCCTCCACAGTATGACTGTGGTGGCTCCTCTCTTGTGAGAATCACAGCTATTGGCCTACGGTCGGTTGGTAGAGTTAGATGGGCCACAACTCTCTCGCTGCATCCTGAAAAATACAAACACAATCTCCCTTGGAAAGGGAGATCAGTATAGGTTAACAAATATACACAATTCTGGATTACCTAGATTCTATTTTTAGTAGCCTCCCCTACAGTGCATCTTTTCTTGGGAGCCCAAGAGTACAGGATCCTGTGCATATCGCACTGATTCCCCATTTCCAGTCACGGGCTTCCCCTTACTAAGTGGAATATTTGGCCGAATTTAAAAGCTGTTGATTGTCTCCCCCAGGCCCAGGCTCCTCCATTGCACTAGTGCTCCTTTCTTAGTTCGCTGTTCTCTCCCAGTAGGAGGTGTGGTGAGCCTACTCCTGGCCGCAGTCTGTGTTTCATGCCAGTGGTCTCTGTTTACTCCTGTGTCATTGATCACCTTCCCCTGGCAGCTTGTGCAGTGCTTTCTAGCACTGCACAAACTACCATCTGGGGGCTGGATACCATTCCGGACCTTGAAGGGTCTCTCGATGCTGATCAATGGCATTCTGTGGTTTCTTCAGCAACAGGGTTTTGCCTCAGGCCTGGGGAGGTCAATCAAGAGCTTGACAGAATTCTGTCTTGTTTTTGGAACCTCATGGATCACTTTGGTCAACAGCTCAGTGAGGAAAGGACCCAGTGGCCAGGACCAGGGATTATCAGACTGATCAATTATATACAGGCTTAGTCTCTCTCCCCTACTACTCATGGAACCTCTTGCCAGTTGACACCCACTACTTGCTCAATAGGTTACAGTATGCTCATGAGGATTTTATGGTTTCGAACCTAATTTGGTTAAGCCATTCCCCCCCCCCATCTCCTACCCATCTATCATAACCTCTCACTTCTTTCTATTAGTCTGCGTAGAGTATACGGTTATTCTGGTTAAGGACCACATATAAGGGAGAATATGCGGTGTTCAATTCTCTGTTCTTTTGAGTGTTTGCTTAGTAAGATCTGCTCGAAGTCATGCCATTTTTTCCTAAATTTCGATATCTCATTTTTCCTTTCAGCTGAGTAAAATTCCATCATGTAAATATGCCACAGTTTCACTGTCCATTCCTCCATGGATGGGCATTTGGGTTGATTCCAATTCTAGGCTATAATGAATTGAGCTGCTAAAAATATAGTTGTACAAATGTTTCTGCGTCGAGATGTGACATCTTGTGGATAGATGCCTGGTAGAGGGATAGATGGGTCCCTTGGTAGTTGTATGCCCATTCTGTTCAAGAGTCTCCACACTGTTTTCCACAGC
>PVHP010018944.1:0-17218 GCA_004024765.1 Zapus hudsonius
TTTCCTTTCTATAGAGATTATATAGGGCTAGTAACATATTAAGACAAAATATCCATCCTTAATAAATATGTGAAATAATTTAGGCAATGACTTTGGGTGATGATAAAAATGGGATTAAAATACACAAAGAGTCAGGTAAAGTTCGGGCATATTCTAGAAACTTAAAGTGTGTGTGAGTGAAATAAAACACATTCCTTTTGGATTGAAGGTTAATCCATGGAGTTAAATTTATTAAGAGATTTGCTTAAATTTGTTTTTTTTCTTTATCCTTTCTTAAGCTCTTACTAAGAACTCAACTACCAGGGATAACAGGGTGGATTTATTCCTTCATCACCACCTCACTATGGAGAACAGATTTGATTCACCAGAGCACTGTTTTGAAGAGTCATTGTGTTCCTGGTACAGTCATCACTCAGATACTGTCTTTCTACCAACGTAGTAAGAACTCACTTGAGACACGCAGGGAAGAGATCAAACCTTAGCAGGAACAGGCCTATTGTTTAAAATAGGTCTTTGGGGGTAAGCCTCACAAAGGGGATGGCTCGCTGTGTGAGCCTGAGAACCTGAGTTCGGATCCCTAGCACTCACATCAAATGTGGAGCATGAAAGAACAAGCCTGTAATCCTGTGCTAATGAGGCAGAGGCAGGTGATCCCTGGGGCTTACTGGCTAGTCTAGTTGAATTGGTGAGTTCTGGGTTTAGGGAGAAACCCTGTCTCAAAATAAAATGGGGGGGGACTGAGAAAGACACCTGATGTCGACCCCTGGTCTCTACACACACACATGCATGTGTACTGCACACACACATGCACTCTCTCACACATATGAACACACATACATACACACAGACCCCCATACACATATATACAATTTTTAAAATCAGGACTTTATGGATCAAATAACTCTAATAGTAGCATATTTGTTGACTCACACTTGTCCCAAGGGACCAGTGATGAGTAGGGGAAAAAGAAAAGAAAGAGGTCGAGTGAGAAAATACAATGAGACTTTCCTGGGAGTAGTTTGTACAAAGAAAATGATTTTGAGTGGCACCAGGGGTCACTATGAATAGCCATCCCTCCCCCACCACCACCTGTCCCTTGTCCATTTCCACTTAGATTCTCCACAGGACTCAGGCCTGTGATCTGGAAGGTGGGTGGAGTCTAAGAGGTGAACTAGAGGTTGGGCTGGGATGAATGGGATGTAAAGAAATCCCGCCTCAGGCCCTGTGGCCAACACTCCCAGGATTCAAAAGACATGATGACTCACCCATCTGGACTTGTACATTAGGGGAGGGGGTGCTGATGTCACCTGTACATGCAACTCATACATTCAGTAGTGACAGAATAGTCTGAGAAACTATTTAAAGCCTAGCTCATGCACTTGTTAAAAATCCAAGTGCACAGGTTGGGACATCTGATGGGTTTCTCTCTTGAACCTTTGGATAGTTACCCTCTGGGAGAGACTCGAACTGTGATGTTTCTAGGACCTCGTCAGCCAGAAATCATTTAAGACTGACATCACTGCCCTCTTCCCCCTAACAGTAGTTAATGTCCTTTAGTGAGAGGGGGGAATGCGAGGGAACAAGCTAGATAATTATTAGGTAAATAGAAAAAGGCTCCTAAGAGAAATCTTAAATTGATTTGTCTGCCACCTGGAACACAAGCAAGTGCTTATGTCACACAGCTCTGCCATCTGCTGGAATTCAGCTTCTGCCCCATTTCATCCAAACAGCTCTCACTTCCTACTCAGGTGTGCCGATTTCTTCCAGATCCAGCCCCCCAACCCCCCACCCCTTACCAGGATGGGAAAAGTACTCTGGAATGCTGTCTTCTGCACCCATGACCTCACGGCAATGATCCTTACCTGCACAAGACCTACATAACATCCCATCATAAAAAGAGAAGGAGACAAAAAAATTAATTAAAAAAGGAACTGGGGAGATGGTTCATTAGTTAAAGGTGCTTGCTTGCAAAGCCTGCCTTAAGTGGTGCATGTGTCTGGAGTTCATTTGCAGTGGCAAGAGGCCCTGGCATGCCCACTCTCTTTCTCACACAAATAAGTAAAAAGTATCTTAAAAACAAGTAAGACATCTAAGTAGAAGAGGGTTAGAAAAAGGGGTTCCGTGGAAGGGGATGGGGAAGGAGGGACAAGAGAAGGTAACATGTGATTAGGATTAAAATACATTATGTAGAGGAATGAAAACTGTTGATTTTAAAAGTTTTTTTTAAAGATCTCTGTTGACATTTTCTTTTTTGCACCTGACATTTATTACGCCCAGGTTTTTTATGCCCAGTTCTGAAGGTATGTTGTGAAGACAGCCCCTCCTAATGTTATCGAAAATGAATCTTTTCCCTTGTGTACTTGTCCCAGCCCTTGGGGTGAGAATGCCAAGTTCATTGCACAATGCTAGAGAATCAAAGAAAGAGGCCGGGCAGCTCCATGTGAATGTCAACCAAACTGCTCAGCAGAGCAAGAGCTATCAAAGCAAAGAGAGTGTTTTCAAGATGCTACCCAGAGAGGGATCCCAGTACCCAAAGACACTGGATCCTGTCCTTAGTCCCCTGCTGGTTTTGAAGATCTGCCTCAAAAACAAACCAAGAGTCCCAGGCAAATAAAAAGCAAAGTTCCTTGGACAAGACTTCCCACTCATTCCCCCACAAAGGTCTTCTGGGTAGGGCTGATTACCTACCTATACTGGCAGCTGTATATCTTCACCTGGCCTGACAGGACAGAGCTGGGGCTCTTCACGTTCACGTCCACCACAAACAGCCGGTCTGCTTCTGTAGTGTACTCCAACATGACCACATAGTGGCCGACCCGTGGAACGTGCAGCCGCAGATGCAGTTCTACCTGCCAGAGAGAGAGGCCAAGCAGACAGATGTAATCCAGATGTGAGATGTGCCAGATGTGTGCGCACACAATGCCAAAAACTAAGACAACACCCTGGAATGTTTTCACGTATCAGCATATGAAATGGGGTCCTACAGAGATAATGGGGGGATACAGATGCCTTATTAAGGGGAGAGAGAGAATATGAGAATGACTGGGTGCCCAGGGCCTCTAGTCTCTGCAAACAAACTGTAGGTGCATATACCACTTTGTGCATCTGGTACGTAAGTACTGGACAATCAAACCTGGGTTGTCTGGCTTCACAGGCAAGTGTCTTAACTGCTGAGCCACCTCTCCAGCTCAGATTTTTAAAATATTTTTATTTAGCCAGACGTGGTGGTGCACACCTTTAATCCCAGCACTCGGGAGGCAGAGGTAGGAGGACTGCCTTGAGTTCAAGGCCACCCTGAGACTACAGAGTGAATTCCAGGTCAGCCTGGGCTAGAGTGAGACCCTACCTCAAAAAACAAACAAACAAAAAAAAGAAATCCACACTTGCTCTTCCTTCTAAATAGCTTTTGCCACATAATTGCTATTTTCCAGTGATTTTTCTACCACTTAAATAATAGAAAGACTTTCAGAGAAATGTGGGTTATCCACCCCCTTTTTGACGGTTCTAGATGGAAATCCGGATGGACCACTGACCCATACAGAGAGGTCATTACCACACTTTCCTCAGGCATCTCCAGATGAAAGCTCACCTATTTTACCCAACCACACAGCATACACGGCCATGGACTTATCAGGTCTTGTCTCCTCATTGGAAGCAAGTCTGATCATAGCACTCTACTGTAAATTCCTACTCACTTCCCACTGTGAGTCTATGGAAGAGTTGAAAATAAATTTGATGATAAAAGCAGCTTTTGAGAAATTCACAAAAGATGAATACGACAGACACTTTCAATTTGGTGTTTGTATTAGCTGTTTGCCGTTTAAAAGGGCAACTTGAGTGGAACCAGTGCCAAACTGGTTTGTGGCAGAGACTGCCCTCTCTCCTATGTGTTAATGGCAGAGACTGCCCTCTCTCTCCTATGTGTTAATGTAAGATGAAGAGATGAAAGGTGGGTTTATCAAATCCACTGCTTATGCAAAGCCCACAGGAATTACTATGACATCTGATATGAAATTAGAATTCAAACGATGTGGCCAGCAACAGTTATTGGACACCTGCTGTAGCCGGTACACCAGCCAGCTGGAGGGCATCCAATGAGAACCAAGGCAGAGCTGAGTTCTGCACTCAGACAGACTTTAATTTAAAAAATTAGACAGACAATTACAGGGTATGAGACCTGTGTGGTAAATGTACTGAGGACAGGCCTGAGCTAGTCAGAAAGACTTGAGGGAAGAAGTCCCTGAAGAAGCTGGGCGTGAAGGACAAGAAACAGACATGGAAGAGCATCTGGGAAGAGTGACCAGCCTGTCGTACAAGGCCCCACTAAAGCCACACTCGATGCAGGTGATTGGCATAACTGGGGAGCAGAAAGCAAGAAATGGGATGATACAATGGGGAGACTGGAAGGGAGAACTTTTAACACATGTCAAAAATTTTCTTGCTCCTAAGGCAAAAGAGATATTATTATTATTATTGTGTGGTTTTGTGTGTTTTGTGGGTGTGTTGTGGTGTGTGTGGTGGAGTGGGAGGCATCATTGAGTCTAGCAGAATGAGCACACAGGCTATAGTATGGAGGGTGGATTGGGAGAGGCAGTGGACAAGAGCAGATGTGAGTGAATAAACTAGATGCTACTGAAGAAATCCTCATGATACAAGATGGCACACAGATGAGTACAATCAAGAGACAATACAAGAGACAATCAGATGAGGACCCCTATGTGATTGCCTGGAGCCAGAGATATTACAGATTTGGGGTTTTTTTCAGATCAAAGAGATTTTTGTTAGGATTTGGATATGAAATATCAGCTAACAGGCTCATATGCATGACCATTTGGTCACCAGCTGCTGGTGCTATTTTTGGAGGGTGTACAACCTTTGAGCAGTGGGTCCTAGCTAGAGGAAGTGTGTCTCTGGAAGTAGGGTTGAGGTTTATAGTTTGGCCCCACTTCCTGTTCTGTCTGTTTCCTTATCTGCCAAGATGTGAGCAAGTGCCTCATACCCCTGCCACTCTATGCTGTGTCTTCCCTGGCATGATGGAATATGCCCTTAACCCAAAAGCCAATGTAAGTCCTATATAATCCTGTTCTAATATAGATATCCTAGGGAGGAGACTAAAAGCTAAATTAAAAAAAATTTTGTAACAACAAAGAATAATAACAAAGAATAATATAAAAGAATAATATAAAAGAACTCTTTCATAGGAATAGAAAAACGATTTTCAAAATGTCTTTAAAACTGAATTTCAGCATAATATTTTTGCATGACAAATATATTTTATGATCTGTCCTGTCCACTAGACATAGGTGATTACTGAATTCTTTCTTAAGGTTAATAAATTTAAGTTTACATATTCCTGGGGGCTGGTCCATGTCACCTCTATCTCCCTGTTATCTGGAGAACACACTCACATGTATATTTATATGGATTACATGTGTGTAAATGTATTCCCACATAAGTACATCCCATGTAGTGTGAATAGAAAGGAATGCAGCACTTTGAATTTTAGAATAAAGATATTATTTAGTTTTTCTTTATATTTAACTATATTTATAGTATACTATTTTACTTAACAAAACACATTTTACATGTATTTATATGTACATAATTTAAAGGTAAATAAAATTCCAATGGAATAAAGCTATATAAAGACTGCATTAAATACTTAATATCCTTGGCTGTTACACTTAAGTGTTAGGGTGTAGTTTATAAAAATATGTATACCTAAATTTCAGGAATAATTAAAGCCACAGACATGCTAATTTTACATAGTTAATCCCAATGTAATTTTCTGCATGTTTTGCAAAGGCACAAAAACAGACAGTATCATAGAATGAAAATTATTAAAACCCACGAGAGAGAGCTATCTTCCAGGGTCTTCTTTTGAGATATTGCACTGTGTATTCCTATGGTTGAAATACTGTACTTTTAACTCAAACCTAAAATCAGTATATTCCTACATTTGCTTATATGTGACTCAGAGAACTCCTGGGAGAGAAGCGATGCCCTGACCTGTGCTAACACGTTCTCCAAGGCCAGGAGGCAGCAGCCTTGGGTGGAGCAGTTCCAGCTCTGAGCTCCAGGAATTCAGCTCTTACAAATTGCCTAGCCTTCGGGGCTGGACAGTGAGGAACCCTTGTGTCCTTTTAGGGTTAGCCAGGAAGTTTCTGGCATCTCAGAAGGTTGAGTCTCATCCATTTTTTAAAGAGATCTTGGCCCAAGTCAGGTATAACAGGTAAGCAAAAGGAAAGGAGTCTGTGACTGTCCATGCCCCCTGACATGTCTATAAACGCTCAAAACAAAACTTCATACATCTCAGGGGAGGGTACCATCCAGCCCCAACTCCAAATCAGCCCAAGTTGACCAACACCTCACAGAAATTCTTCTGAAGTCTCTAAATTTGAGAAGCAACCATGGCCAAGCATTTAGCAGACACAGGCAAAGAGATCGTTTTGACAGTAAACAAAGGCTCCCTACCTCTCTCCCGCTGAGGTCCACCATAGCTGGGTGTGTGGGGGTGGGCTGCTTCATGGCCAAGGGTCTTGGCTCCCCATCAAGCAGGAAGTATCTGGCCTCACAAGCCAAGGTGCAGGTGAATCTGGTCACTGGCAAATGCTGGTAAAGCAAGCAACTTCAACAAGAGCAAAGTATGATTGTTACAACTCAGACCATGGACCTAATACTCAAATGCATCAAAAGACTGAGTCATTCACGCATTGTCCCAACAACAAGTTCTTTGAGAGTGGCCAACCTAGGAACCGAGCAGGAAGTCTTCATCTGCACCGGGAAGGGAAGGAACAAGGATCCAAGAACTGGATTCTGTTTTAAGTTCCTCCTCTCCCTGGATGCATGAACTTGTGGTTATTTCTCAGGTGTGCAGGAACATCTCCACAAGCACAGGTGATCATCACTCACAAACCAGCTGTGGTATTGGTCAAGGTGCTGGGTGATTCTTACTTGAAAGATACAAGGAAGACCCAGAAGAAATATAATGAAATAATTACTCAGAGCAGTCTAAGGCAACTGGACCTTAAGGTTTATGATGAGCTCTTGCATTCAAGACTTCTGATTCAGAGGACCCCTGTGGCATTGTGCCCCATACTAACTTGTCCTGGGGAAATCCCGCACGGGCACATGGTTCTGTGACAGGCAGCTGCAGAGCGAGTGCTTCGTAGTAGTCCCTGGGGAGCAGCACCACGTAATCCTAGCAATCAAAGACCAAAGAGACAATTACTCATTTTACCGACAGCCCTACACAAAGAAAATAACGAAGTGAACCTGCTAAGTGAATAATAACAAAGTGAAATCTCTGATGTTCCCACCCTGACCTACCAGAACCCACAACCCAACTGCCCCTCCCCTGTTTGGTTTGGTTTTGTAACAGAGTCTTCTCTCATATTCCAAGCTGACCTCAAATTCACCGTGTAGCAGAGGATGATGGCCTTCTACTTCTGATCCCCCTGCCTCAACCTCCCAGGTGCTCAGGTGACAGGTGTGGGCCACCACTGGTTTATGGGTGCTGGGCATGGATTTGGGGCTGCATGCATGTTGGGTAAGCACTCTACCAACAGAGCTACAGTACCAACTCTCCCTCTGGCTCTTTTTTTTTTTTTTTTTTTTTTTTTTTTTTTTAGGTAGGGTCTCACTCTAGCCCAGGCTGACCTGGAATTCACTCTGTAGTCTCAGGGTGGCCTCAAACTCATGGTGATCCTCCTACCTCTGCCTCCCAAGTGCTGGGATTAAAGGCGTGTGCCACCACGCCCGGCTCCCCCTGGCTCTTAATACACTGGTGATAAGGGTGGACATTGGTAGTTTTCAAATCTCAGGGGAAATGTTGCTCTCTCCACTGGGTTGTTTGGAAATCCCAAATCATCAAAGATAATAAACTGTCCATTGGTAGGAAGCTCCTGATAGATGCTGGCTGCCTTCATCACTACAGAACACTGCATGCAGGCCCTGGATGGCGGCATTCTGTTTCCACACAGGGACGATGCTGTCTGGGCATGGTGTAAACAGTGAGGTTAAGCGTTGCTGGTGACTCACTAGCTGGTCTGTCAATGAGAGGAAGAACATGTTCCACTGAGTGTGCCAAATGAAGCCCACAGTGAAAATTCAGCCAAGCAGCTCTTCAGGAAAGGGTAGAGTTCCAGGCTTCAGGGCATGCATGGCTAACAGCTTTCCAGCCATCCAGATGTGTGGTCCCACCACATGTGTGCAGAGGGGAGGGAGGGGCAACATTTGTCTCAAGTGCAAGAGACTCACACATGGTCTGTAAGGTATTGTCTCTCATCAGGGAGAAATATCTGGGAGGGAAAGTAGAAGACTGGGTATCAGGGTACTCACAGGTCTTGCTCATTGAGGTGTGTGTTGTGTGTGTATGTGTGTGTGTGTGTGTGTGTGTGTAGTATGGTATGGGTGTGTATATGTAGGTGTGCATGTCTATAACCAGTGCTGGTGTGTGTATGTGTGGGTGTATGTGTATGTATGTGTAATATGGCATGGGTTTGGTGTGTGGTGTGTATGTGTGTGTGTGTGTGCATGTATGTGTAGTATGGTATGGGTGTGTGTGTATGTGTAGGTTGCATGCCTATAAGCAGTGCATGGAGACCAGAGGAGATCATGGGATGCCCTCCTCTCTCACTCATTAGCATTGTTTCTTTGGGATAGAGCTGACCAATGAGCACCAGAAATTTCTCTGTTTCTGCCCTTCCTCTCACAGGACTGGGGGTGAATGGCCACCCCCCAATGTTTTATGTGGGTGCTAGGAATCAAACTGGGGTGGTCTCAGGTCCTCATGCTTTTGTGTGCCAAGCACTCATATTCTCTGAGCTATCTCCACAGTCTAAGTTTTAATTTCAAAATGGATATTGTTCCATTAGCCAGTTTCCTGAGGTTGGGACTATATTCCTTCAGCACTGGATGGTCCCACTGATCTAGGGATCAGTAAAAGTTAATCGTAGGTGCTAAATAAACTACTTTGAGGGAAAACAGAATCATAACTAGGGAAGTTTACAAATGCACTATGACATAGGTGCACATACAAGTGTCACTAAGCATCTTCCATGCCTAGGGAGTAACTTAAAAATAAATCTCCTATCACGTAGGCTCCAAATGAAACCTATGAGAAAGTGACAGAATAAGCAAGAGACCTATCATCACAGCAAGTCAGATAACCCAGGATAGGTCATCGAGACAGACACCAATGATATCCAACACAACCCAAAGCAGAAGTCCAGAGACACTTAAGATTCCAACAATAAAGCAGATTTAATAACTCACCCACCATGACTCAGGGAACTGAGCAGAGGAGGGAGTGGAAAGATTGTAAGAGTCATGGTGGGGGAGAATATTCAGAGACATGGCCCCCTCAGTAACAATACACAAAGTGGGGAGGGGAACCAGGCTACCTTTTGAGCTAACCATAACCCCCTAGACTGATCCAGTATGCGAACTGGGGAGGGCTCCCAGTGGGTTGGGGACAGGGAGGAGGGAAATAGGTATACCATCATAAGATTTGCTCTTACAATGTATCTAATTATCAATAATAAAGATATCAAAAAAAATCTCTTTCCATTCATCCAACTTCACACCCGTCATTGGCATCAATGGAGTTTTCCTCTTCCTTATTTCTAACAACTGTGAAGCATTACTTGACATTTTTTAAGCAGTGGCTTTCTGCTAAGAAGGTACATGAGAAACAAAACAGATATACCTTTACATTATCTCTGTGAGACCTCAGATTTGGGGAAGAACATATGATGATAGAAATACGGCCTCTGTTATAGTTCAGAAGTAGGCAGGCTTAGCATTGAGGGGCCTGCATAGGATCCCCTAACGTGGCCAATCCATAGATTTGTGCCAGAAAGAAAAAGCTTGTTTTATACTCAAATGCAAGGAAGCTTTTGCCAAAGACTTGCTATAAGCCAAGGCACAGATCAAATATGTGAGTCTCAGAAAACAGGCTTCATCAATCCGACCCTGGCTATGCTAAGAGCCTTCATGGACATGGCCTCTCCTTGGGTGAAGAGTCCTTTGTCAAGGACACTCAGTAGTGGGACTCCTGGCTGGGAGAGAGCACGAAGTGTCCTGGAAGTCCTGGGCTCCTGCAGCCTCCTACTTTCTTTGAACCACCATGAACCTCACTAACGCTAGGGTCTTCCCTTCCTCTAGGCTCTTCTGATTTCATTCTGTATGACCTTTCTGGTGTCCTGATTCATGATGGGAAATATCAAACAAGGTCTTGAAAGGCGGGAACACATGTTTATAAAGGCTTTTGTTCTGATAACTCTGAGCTACAGTTGGATTACATATACACAGATATAGGAGGGGTTTTTGTGCTTTTTTTTTTTGTGGTCCAAGATATAAAGGATATAAAAAGATAACAAAGTGAGTTCCAGCATCATTATGTCCTCTAAGGACAAAGATTCCTGTGTAGAGAAAGGGATCCACCTGTGATTTCAGCACCTTCTTGTCACTATGGGTCACTGTGTGGGATGAGGCCATCTCATGGGAGAGGAGACACCCCACAGAACTCAGCACTCAGAACTCTGTCTTACCAGAAGGACTCCATCTGCCTGGATGCAAGCAACCCATGTTCCTGGTGTGAGTGAGAATGGGTCTGCAAAGCCATTTCCGGGGACAGTGACAAAAGCTGGCTCCTTACTGGGCAGGAAAGTGATCTCTTTGCTCTGAGCAGCACCTAGCAGAAATACAAAGAACTCTTTAATACATCTTTCTAGAAACTGGTGTTAAGATTTTAGATAATTCTGTATTGATTGAACATCCACTTTATATCCGAAGAAGCTTAAGGTGGCTTACTAATTATAGGTGCTGATCACATTTGTTTCTTTTACTTTCAAAAATTTTATGTATGCAGCCAAGCTTGGTGACAAACCTGTAATCACAGCACTTGGAAAGGCAGGAGAATCATCCAGTCTGCATAAACCCAGGGGGAAAACTACTACTGTTGAATGCCTAAATGGATATATTATGTCCACCAAACTGACCTCTAAACACTGAGGTGACTCAAAACCCACCATAGTGCTGAGAAGAAGTGACAGTGGAGTGTTAATCACTACGTGAGACATATCTCTCACACCCTCCGAGGCTCAGGAACCATTGCAATAGAGGTTGTGGAAAGAATGTTAAGAGCCAAAGGAAGGGGAGGACTGCTTACAAAGGTGTTTTCCAAACAGAAAATGGCTTTACTATTAATGACCTCAAAGTGCTGACACTACCGACACAAGACCTGCATGATAGAGAGAAAAGAAAGTGACATGATAAACAAAAGAACTATCATCACAGCCAGTCAGATAACCCAGGAGAGGTCACTGAGACAGACACCAACAATATCCAACACAGCTCAAAGCAGAAGACCAGATATTGCTTCAATTTCAGGGAGGACTTGGGAGGTAAGAAAGGGAGGAAGGTAGGAGGGGATTCTTATCATGGTATGTTGTCTGTATTGTCAATAGAAAGTTTTTTAAAAGGCCAGTCTGGGTTATCTGAGACACTGTCCCAAAACAACAACAAAAAATTACATGTATGTATGTGTGTATGCATGAAATAGATATTGGGAAGATGCTAGCAGTGATTTTCTACTAGAATTGTAATTTTTCAAATTTATCAAATAAATATATTAACACTTATATGTATGTATATTGAGACAAGGTCTCACTAGCAAGCCCTGGCTGGCCTGGAACAATGTAGACCAGACTGGCCTTGAACTTGTGATATTCCTGCCTCTGCCTCCCAAGTGCAAGAATTACAAGTGTGTACCACCATGTCTGGTCCATACCTATAATCTTTAGGAAATCAACTTGCAAACAGTCTATGTTCAATATATTTTCCTGCCCATTACATTATTTTTTCTTTTTTTGGTTATAGATTTTTCAGTTTTTACTTTTACTAATTCCTATGCAATTTATTGTGTGGTTAGAAAAGTTCCGGCTTTCTGCCATTTCTTTTCAGATTGCAGTATGTTTTCTTCTGAATTAAACAAATGGGAGACCTGCAAACAACAACCTTCTTGCATCTGAGTTTCACTGAGGTTATTTTTTTCTTTTCTGAGGGCATGTTTGCTCTAAATCCTTGTAGTCCTTTTTATTTCATTGTCATCTACAAGGGCCCATCGTGTGCCAGGCCTGTGACTAAGTTCTGGAGACAAGGCAGTGAGGTACGCATGGCCCCTGTTGCCTGATCATGGTCATGTGAGAGACACAGACTAGAAAACAGAACAAGTTACAGTGGGAACGGTGGTATTTAGGAGGAGGCACATGTTACCTTGGGAACACATCACTGAGCTTCTGACTTCGACTGAGAAAACTGTCTTGGAAGATAGGAAAACAGACCAAAATGCCATCCAACTGTGAGAATGAACAGAGGGCAGGTGGCTGATGGCCTTACCATCCCAGGAGGCAGAAGATTCCAACAGGAAGACATTGGAGTCTGAAGACTTTGTCTACAAAGTCCAGCTGAGCACTGGGCAATTTGCTATGCCTCTACTGTCTACGAGGCTCTTGTCCCAGGAGGCTAATGACACCCAACTACTCTACACATGACCAAGTAGGCCTGCCAGAACTTCCTATGGGGGACTGGCGAGCCAGCCTCTAGCCGCACGGGCTTGGCTGACACGACTCAAGGTTAAAGTCATCTCTTACCTGACATCTAACCGCTAAGCGAAGATGCCTACATCTTGACATTATGTTAGATTTTCATAAACACCATGCTGTGTCCTTGTGGGATTCCAAATGCTCCCTAGAATTGGTCTCCAGGACTGTTGGAAACCCTAATTCCATCTCTAGGCCTTGTCTTTGACCACCATGAGCTATGCTCTCCTCTGTGGGCCTCGGGAAGCCCTCACCACAGAAGTTTTCCAGGAACTTCCTGCTGCTCTATCCAACTTCCTCCTTTATAGCCTTCCTTTAGAAATTCCTACTATCCCTCATCTCCCTCTTACTTGGGACAGTGGGAGAATTAAGGACCACAGACCAAGGTTTCCCCAAAGAAAGAGCCAAAAGGTAACACTCACTCCGCCATGAATGAGCTAGATGAACTACAAAGATGCGATCATGGCTCCTGGGATGCAGCCAAGGTACAAACGATGTTATTAACAGCAGAACTTAAATAAGCACAAAATCTGGAGAATACTTAAAAGGAACAAAGGACATTCAGAGACTGTCCAGTAAGGTCATGTTTCAGGCTTAATGTTTTATTTTGAGTGTGTGTGTGTGTGTGTGTGTGTGTGTGTGTATCTGTGTGTGTCTGTGTCCATGTGTGTCCTTGTGTGTCCGTGTGTGTGTCCGTGTATGTCTGTGTTTGTGTCTGTGTGTGTGTCTGTGTTGTGTGTCTGTGTGTGTCTGTGTGTGTATGTGTGTCAGTGTTGTGTGTCTGTGTGTGTATCTGTGTGTGTATGTGTGTGTTTGTGTATCTGTGTGTGTGTCTGTGTCTGTGTATCTGTGTGTGTGTCTGTCTGTGTGTATGTGTGTGTCAGTGTGTGTGTGTTGTGTGTCTCTGTGTGTGTCTGTGTTGTGTATCTCTGTATGTGTATGTGAGTGTGTATGTGTGTGTCTCTGTGTCTGTGTAGCAGCCTGAGGCCAATGTCAGGCACATTCCCTCTTCATCTTATTTTTTCAGACAGAGTCTCTCACTGAATCTGGGCCTCACCAATTTGGTTTGACTATCTAGTCAGGAGCCCCAGGGATCGTGGCCAGGATTACAGGTGCACCCCAGCTTTTATGTGTGTGCTGGGGATCCAAACTCAGGTCCTCATGCTGGCACAGCAAGAACTTTCCCAACTGAGCCATCTCCCCAGCCCCTTAACATTTTCTAAGGATGATAAACTTGTGAAAACTAGAGAAAGTTCTTGATCATTTCTCAGGAGAAAACAGCAATGAGCTTGGAATGGAGACACATCTTCAATCCCAGCACCAAACTTGCTGATGTACAAGAACTGCCCCAGGTTTGAGGCCAGCCTGGGCTACAGAATGAGACCTCATTTCGTTACAATAAAAAGAAAAGAACATTGAAAATTTACCTACCTGTCTTTGCCCAGGATGGATAAACCGTTATACGACCAGATATTGCTTCAATTTCAGGGTTAATGTATCTCAGAATAAATTGAAACAAGGAGAGATGTGACTTCCCCACACTCAGCAGTATCCTTATTTCATTCTGGAAAAAAATACCAGAAAGGTCATGAAACACAGAAGAGAAAAAACAGTTAAAAAGAAATGCTAGTGAACCAGTTCTATTTATTCTATTCCCCTTTTAGGCTTTTAGTACACAACACACACACACATACAAACACACACACACACATACATACATACACACACACACACACACACACACACACACACACACACACACACACACACTCAACAAGCACCAAGTAACTATGTGAAACACAGGCCTAACAAGGAATCAATACCACTTACAATTCAAGTTACAGTGAAAACACACTCCCCTCAGCAACTGGGATCCTTTCTTGACCTTTAAATCAGGCAGACAGAATGAAGGAGTAGCTGCAGTAGTTTAAGAAAGCCACGGTGATGAGGGTACCACCACTGGCTGGGAAAAGAAAAAGGCAGAAGAGAGAGAAGGAAAGGAACGTGTATTATTTACCACCACGGCCCGGTAGAGAGGCCCCTCCAGGACCCACTTCACAGAGTAACATCTAAACGCCCACAAACAGTCATGGTGGGTGGGCAAAGGTGAGGGGTCCCAAACGCAGTAGGAGTAAAACCTGGAAGTCACTAAATGTCCCTATTTTGCCTTATGAAGTCTTATCTCAGGAAATATCCAAAAGAAGTGCTGGCTTCTGACCCAGAGCAGATCTGTGGGTCCCCAGACCCTAGGGTCACACCGTGCTTTGAGTATGGCAAAGCCTACAGTGTGATGAACAGAGCAGTTGGTATCATCTAGCAGGGACACAAGCCACGTGTCCAGATCTGGCTGTGGGCCAAGGTCCTTTTGATTTCTCCCCAGCTCTTCCAGTTCCCATGAATCTGTTGAGTGAGATGTGGGGACAATAGAGGCCGACTTTGAGAAAATGGCTGGCTCTGGAAGCAGAAACCATAGTGACCCCCACTGCGGACCTCCCACTGACCTTCAGAATCACCTGAATGCATTTTTCACTGTCCATCCCAAGTTGGAAAACTAATATTGAAGGATGCGGTGAAGGCAGAGTAAAGTAAGTGACCTTTCAGGGGACACAATTTCTCTGACCTAAAAGACTTCCTCAGAAAGTCCACCATTAGAAATTGATCCCTTTGAGTTAGTTGATCAACTATTTTTTCCAACTGGAACACCTGGGAGAAGACCTTCACCAGCTTTCAAGGGTCTGTATCCTGTTATGACAGGTGAAATCCAGCACTTTATTTCCGAATATGGAGAAAGTTTAAGGCACTAAAGAATTGATGTATTGGGGAAGAAAGGAGAAAGTGTAAGGTATCTTATGTTGCTTTTGGGGAAAGGCAGCTTAGATTGGGGAAACTGGCTTGTTCAAGAATGATCAGATAAGCAAGAGACCTATAACCACAGCCAATCGATCAAGCCAGGATGAACCAGTGAAACAGACACCAATGATTTTAAACACAACCTCAAGCAGAAACACAGAGGCCCCTAGGGCCTCAACTACAAAGCAGCTTTAACTCTCACCCACCATGACTCAGGGAACTGAGAGGAAGAGGGGGCGGAAAGATTGTTAAGCAAAATGTTGGGGGAGAATATCCAAAGACATTGCCCCCTCAGTAACAACATGGAATGGAGGGTGGAACTGGGTTGACTTCTAGGCCATTCACAACCCCCTACCCCATGGACTGATCCAGACTGCCCACGGAGGAAGAAATCCAACTGATTGGGGACAGGGAAGAGGGAAATAGGGGGAACTGGAGACATCAACACATTATTCCATTATTAAGAGTATCTAATTATGGATAATAAAAAAAAGAATCATTAGGCTCAACAGGATCTGGGAGAACTGTGAACTGCCTCACGTTCCTAAGACTATGTGAGTCCTGGACCTGCTAATGCCAAACCTCCACTTCCCATGGGGATTGGTTTACCTCTGTTTTGATTCTTCTATAAGAAACAACTTAAGAAGATCAAGCTCAAAGGGAAATTCTGAAGACAAAACCACTCAATGACTGTACTTTTCTCACTATGAACACTGGGTAAGTTCTAAAGGTAAACAAATAATGCTTAAATTTCTTTCCTCCAATGCAAAGCCAAGATGGGTGAACTCAGAAGAGAATGAAGGCAAAGAGAAATATGGTGGGAACAGTTAAACAGATAAAACGCATCATTTATCTTAACTTCCTCTTAAAAAGTCTTTTTAAAAAGTAGCACCAGTCAAAACTTAGCAACACTACGTTGGGAATGGCGATGCATATCTGTGATCCCAGCATTTGGGAGGCTGAGACAGGAAGACTGAGTCTGGACCCTGTGGTAGTTTGAATAATGTCCCCCAATAGATTCAAAAGTTTATTATAATTGTAAATTGTCTCCAGCCAGTTCTGGCTGGAGGAGGTGTGTCACCTTGGCCAGATCCTAGGGTTCAGTCCTAAGGTGTTTCTGGGGTGGGTCTGGAATTCTAGCTATACATATGCAAAAAGCAGTCTGAGCTCAAGCCAGGAGTTCCTCTTGTTTGCTAGTTTATGGAATGTGCTTGCTTGCTTGAGGTGCTGGTGGTGGTTTCTCTCTCTCTCTGCTTGGATCTGTGAAAGGGAGCTAACCTTTTTCCCTTAACTTCTCCTGGATCTGTTAGTTTCAATAAACACTTTCCTCCCAAAAATTATGCCTGGTTTGGAGATTCATCCCAGCAGCATGTGGCTGACTACAACAGACCCATCCTGAGCTACAAAGAAAGGCCCTATCTCAAAAAAAATGGCAACACTAGTTTTGTTAGAATTATTTAAGTCAATTCTTTTTTTCCACAAATGGCATAAAGAAAAATATTCCTTATGTTATAATATTGCCTAATGTCATTTTTAAATTTCATCCTTTAAAAAGTCTCCAGGGAGCCCAGCATGATAGTGCACACCTTTAATCCCAGCACTCTGGAGGCAGAGGTAGGAGGATCGCCATGAGTTCGAAGCTGCTTTGAGACTACACAGTGAATTCCAAGTCAGCCTGGGCTAGAGGAAGACCCTACCTTGAAAAAACAAAAATAATAATAATATTAATAAATAATAATATAATAATAATGTCTCCAGTGAAA
>PVHP010018944.1:17318-32054 GCA_004024765.1 Zapus hudsonius
GGGGGGGGGGGGGGGGTGGTTCCTGACTATATACCTGTCCCTGGGTCATCGGGACGTATCCTCTCCAGCTAAACCCAGGAAATGCCAGGGAATCAAATCCAAACTGAAGGTCTCTTCCATCAGGAGTAGTACCATCTTCAGCCTCAAACTTCATGTGATGCAAATCCGGGAAATAGTAGTTACTTTCAGGCCTTTTATAAAAACAAATGTGGACACCAGAAGTTAGGTTCCTCGATCACCTGAATATCCTTTAATTCCAAAGGTAATGCTAGTTGACACAAAGTTGATAAAGCCCATTAAATAAGGACAAGTGAGCACTTTCCCTGCACTCTTCTCTCAGAGGATTGTTTCCATGAATAGAAACACACTCAACCCACACCTGACACTCACTCATTCCAAGCATGAAGATGAGACTCTAGCCAACTCATGTTCTTCTGTGTATCCTATGGCGTGTTCGAATGGTTGTCAACAATTAAGCAAAATCAAATAGATTATCTTCAAATATATCCATTCATTCATTAATTCATGCATGCACTCATATTGATTTGTTTTGCAATATTAGTATCTGTTTGCCAGGCACTGCTATTAAGCACCCTAGATATAATACTTCATATGCTAAATTGATAGTTTAAGTTCCTCTGATACATTTTTTTTGTAGTTCTGGCTGGCCTGAGACTCCCATTGGTCCTTCTGCCTCAGCCTCCCAAGTGTTGGGATTACAGGTATGGACAATCACACCTTACATTAAATATTTTTAATGAATTACTAATTATTTATTAATAATTTATTAATTATTCATGTGCATTTACTTAAATTTTTAGTTTTGTTTTGGGTATTTTTCATACATGTATATATTTTGACTTTATTCCCCACAATACCCTCTCTTGCTCCCCTCCCCCTCCCCCATCCATTTTTGTCAATAGAACGACTTCATGCTTTGTTTTTTCTGAGACTATAGGCCAATGAGTGGTTTTCTTTCACAAGTCCAGTCGTGGCATCACAGGAAGGACCAAAGTGTCCCCACGCTGTGTGTCACTTCACAGTCTAAGTACTTAAATTCTTCAAGATGACATATTTGCCAGTCCAGTAACAAGCTAATAGCAGTTAGTGGATTTAAACTAGAAAAGATCAACTAGTCACAGGGAACAGAAGATTCTGCTACTATATAGCCAGTAGAAACGGGAATGCCTGAGGGAATTTCCAAAGCTCTCCATTGACCCAGGAGCACTGCACCTAGGAACGTAGTCTCAAGAATGATTTACATAGAGCCACAACTGTAACACAAAAACGTTTAAAACAATGGAAACTTGTAAACAACATAAATGCACCAATATTATGAAATGAAGAAATTACAGAGGGCTGGAGAGATGGCTCAGTGGGTAAAGATGCTTATTTGCAAAGCCTGCTGGACCAGGTTCCATTCTCCAGGACCCACGTAAAGACAGTTGCACAAGGAGGTGCATGCATCTGGAGTTCATTTGCAGTGGCTGGATGTCCTGGTGTGCCCATTCAGTATCTTTCTTGCAAATAAGTAAATAAATGAATTTTTTAAACAATGATAAAACAAATGACTATTCGTGTTTTAAGGACTTTTTAATGGTATGATGTCATGTACAATGAAGACAGTGATACAAATTATATGAAAAAATACTAGATTTCCTCATAAACAAAATCTAGAAAAAAATACCAAAAATATTCAAAGGGCTTTTCTCTGGATAAAGATTTTTCCTTTTGACTTTTTAATTTGATGAACTTACTGAAATTTTGCAATGAACAAATGGTACAAAAAATATATTTTATATATATTTGTAAATATAAATTATAAATAACATATTATATATTATATAATATTTAGAGACATTGCCCCCCTTAGCAACAACATACAAAGTGGAGGGGACTGGCTACCTCTAGAGCAATTCATAACCCCCTACCCCATGGACTGATCCAGTATGCCCACCAAGGAGGATCCCCAGTGTACTGGGGACAGGGAGGAGGAAAATGGGGATACCATTATAAGATTTGCTCATACAATGTATCTATGAATAATAAATATTTTTTAAGTTTTTAATAATTGCTTCATTTTTTAAAAAGTATTATTCAGCCACTGAAATTCAGTTCATCAAAAGGACCCAAACTCTGTTTGTCCTTTTGTACAACAAGTGCTTTTTTACTTTTTAGTTATTGGGTTTTTCAAGGTAGGATCTTGCCAAGGAGGACCAGGAATCAGGGTCATCACAAACTCATGCATTCTTCCTACCTCTGCTAGGATTAAAGGCGTGTGCTGACAAGCCCTGCTCCTAACAAGTGCTTTTAACTACTGAGCTATCTTCCCAGTCCAAAAGTTAGACATTTTTAAATAATATGAGATCTAGACATCTATCCATGAGCCAATTAAAATAGGGGATAAGGGTGCTTCCAACATCTGGTGTCTAGGGCTACCACATTGCAATCTTGCTCGTCATTGTATGTGTTGTGTGTACATGTTCGTGTGTGTGTGTGACAAGCATGTGCACACATGTTGGTCTAAGGACAACTTTGAGCTTCCTTCTTGTTTGAGGTGAGGTTACTCACTGGACACACCACTGCATTCACCAGGCCAGCTGGTTTCTGAGCTTCTAGGCCATTCTCGGGTTTCTACCTCTGCTCTCTGTAGGCGTGAAGTAGAGACAGGTACCCTCACTACTTCCTGTGAGTTCTGGGAATCTGAACTCAGGTATTCATGCTTGCTTTATGCCCTGGGCCATCTCCCCTGCCCACCACCTGACTCTTCATTTTCGTGCTCATAAGCCCAAGGAAGAAGCCAGAAATGAATGTCACTGACCCACCTGGCTGGTTCTTCCTTCTCCTTCCAGAACATGAGCTGGTCTCTCCGCTCAGTTCCTCCAGGCTGTGACTTCTACATGGGCTTGAACTTCTAGCTCTCACCTTATTCATCTGCCTTTTTTGTACCTGTCCACCTTAAATGTGGGAACTTGGGGCTCCATAGCTTACTTTTCTATGGACACCCTTACCTCCTATTTTAATTGGCTCATGGACAGATTCTAGATTTCATAATACATCACACAGCTTCCTCTGCCACTGATCCTTAAGACTGCTTTTCTCTTCTTCGGAGCTGTGACAGGGCAGGAAGTGTAAGGTGGCCTTCTGCAACATGGCTGAAGACTTACCACTGACACATCTTCCCCACGACGTGGTCTCGGCACTGGCATTCTCCGGAGGGCCCACTGCACATGGTGCTGAGCGCCCCGCCAATGTCACACTGACACCCTGAAAGTGAGGAAATGGCTGCAGTGACCCATCCAACTCCCTCCTCCCTGCCAGGTGCTCCCTCCCTCTGTGAGGGGGGAGCACCAATCATTCTCACATTGTCATACTGGTGCTTTTTCATCCTGTCATATCTTTTACCTGGCAGGAACCTCCCAAAGATGGTCTGTTCCTCTGAAAGTCCTCCTCTCAGTTGGAGGTGTGTGGCTAAAAGCCAACTGGAGCATTGCTGTCCTGTGTGGCAGTGACAGTAGCCCGAGCTAAGCATGCTTAAGAAACGCCACTGTTGCAACTATCATGCTGGATGGCACTGAGACCATTTAACACAACCCTAGCTCTGAGCATCTGGAGATTTTGACAATAAAAATATAGCTTTGAAATGACTGAGCCTTCATACAGGTGCGCACGTGTGCACATGTGCATAAGGGTGTGGGGGGGTGCACAAGCGCGCACGTGTGTGTACTGTGCATACGTGTGTGTGCACATGTGTGTGCTGTGTGTGTGCACTGTGTATGTGCGCACGTGTGTGTACATGTGGGTGTGATGCGTGGGTGCACACATGTGTAAGTGCATGTGTGTGTGCACGTGCATGTGTACATGTGCACGTGTGCATGTAAGTGTGGAGTTTGTGTGAGTGTGCATGCGTGTGGAGGCCAGAGGACATTCTTGAGCATTGTTCCTCAAGAACAAACACCAAACCATGTTTTAGAGACAAGGTTTCTCGTGGGCTAGTTAGACTAGACCGGCGAGCCAGCATGACCCCGTCTCTACCTGCACAGCACTGGGATCACAAGCAGATGCCACCACACCCAGATTTTTTTATGTGGTTCTGGGGATCAAACTCTGATCCCCATGCTTGTGAAGCCAATACTTTATTGTGTGAGCTGTGGCTCCAGCCCCTAAAGTAATGAGGACTTTTTGGTTTGTGTGACATTAACAGGTGCCCTCCCATCCCACTTAGATACTTTATAATTAAACCAACAGTGTTCTGGTGGAAGAGAAGTGGAGGCAACACCTTTTGCAGTTTAAAGTGTCCACTGAGTTTTCCAGACAAAATGTCTGGGTGCCACCCCGAACGTCAGCCTGGGGACAGTGAAGGGAGGAGGGTGATCCTGGTCCTTTTGTCCTGTGGCACTTTGCATGGCTCGGGACCCAATGAATATATGCACCTTGACACCCGAAGTAACTGCTCTTCTCCAAGGCAAAATATCCATCCTCACAGGTGTCACAGGCATCACCCGTCACGTGAGCTTTGCAGCTGCAGTCACCATCTCCCTGTCAAACAACGAGCCAGATGACCAAGTCTGATACAGAGAACTCCTTAATCTTCAGGGTTGAAAACAGGCTCACAAAAAAAAAAAAGAAAGAAAACAGGCTCACAGTACAGTAGGAAGCAGTGCAGTCAGGGTCTGCAGAGGCTGACCATGAACTAGACGACTAGACAGGCATCACAACCCTCCTCCAGAAATCCCAACGGTGTGAAGACAGCCTATTCATTACCTGCCCACACTCTCCAATCCCGCTCACTGTTCCTGCCTCGTGGCACTGGCATTCTGTGGAGATAAGACAGTGACCTTGAGCCAGATGTTACAGAAAGGGCAGTTCCTGGGTTCTGGGGACATCCCACGCCTGCAACATGACACGTGTGGTTGGACTTTCCTGTGGACCGTTTATAGCTTTACCACTGGGGCCTCGAACGGGATTGCGTTCTGAGGTTAACAGAGCAGAACAATCAATACACCCCAACGAGAGAAACAGTTAGCTTGTAGCTATTCTGATGCTTAAGCTGCAACATGGGGGGGGGGCTGATAAGAGGAGTCTCACATCAAGGTCATTATCTATGTGCTTGGATGAAATATATTGTATCTTAAAGATTGCCACTTCATTAAGCAACTTAATTCAGTGCTATTTTAAACTGGCTTACATATGTGTCAAAAATCAAGGTGCCGGGCTGGAGAGATGGCTCAGCAGTTAAGGCACTTGCCTCCAGTGCCTAAGGCCCCTGGTTCAATTCTCCAGTATCCACATGAGCCAGACCCACAAGATGGTGGCTCTGGTTCTCTCTCTCTCTCTCTCTCTCTCTCTCTCTCTCTCTCTCTCTCTCTCTCTCTCTCTCTCTCTCTTTCTCTCCTTCTCTCCCTCTGTATCTCTCTGCTAGAAAATGAATAAATAAAATATTTTTTTAAAAATCAAGGTGCCTTCTTAGTTAAGAGAATGAGTCAGCTTCATCATACATGTATAAATTACATAAGATTCAGCCAGAAATAAAATATATATGGAATAGGAAATATAGATAGATATAGATATATACAGATATATATAGGTATACAGATATAGAGATAGATGATATAGATATAGATATAGATCCTATTATATCTCCTATTTTCGTATATATATACTGGCTAAGATTTTGAAAAATGCCAGAAGTTCTGCTCCAAATGAGGGTGGGGACAAAAATATCACACAGAATGTTGGGCAAATCAAATTTGGTTAACCAACAGCCCTTTTGTGGATTTAATGGCTGAAAACGCAAAGAGGCAGTGACATGCCATAAGCAGTTACCTGAGCATCCATCGGGGTTTTCCTGGGCCAGATTCCAATATAATGGCTTGCAGAGACTACAGGTGGGACTTTCAACATGAAGTTTGCACTGGCAAAAACCCTTTAAATGAAAATCAAATTAACATTTGGCATCGTGGAATTAAGGCCTAGTTTCAAACATGTGTTTTGAACAAAAGGCTTATCAGAGAAATAAACTTTGGCCATAAGAAGTGCATGAAAAGCAGTGGTTGCTTTAAGAGTCTTTTGATGGTTTTTGTGTATTCGTCATCTACCTTTTATACACATGATCCACATGTGTGGTTTGAAAAGCTACTGGAGTCAGTAAGTCAGTCAGTATGGTGCTTGCCTTGCAAGTATGAGGATCTAATTTTGACCCCCAAAACCCACGCTAAGAAAAAAGGCTGGACATAGTGGTGAGTACTTATAATCCCAGTTCTGGGGAGGTGAGACTAATGGATCTCTGGGGTTCACTGGCCAGTGAGTGTGGTCTACTTGGTGAGTTCCAGGCCAGTAGAGACCCTGGCTCACAAAGGGAAAAAAAAAAGGTCAGCAACATCTGAGGAACAACATACAAGGTTGTCCTCTGGCCTCCACATGCATGCACACACATGTGCACCTACACCTGCTCACACACATGCATGCACACACATGTGCACATACACCTGCACACACACACACACACACACACACACACACACACACACACACACACACACACAAAGAGCAATTGGGAAGCCCAAAGAAAGAAAATCTAAGTATCTTTATTTAAAGCATGGTCAAGTAAAGAGAAGAAAACTGAATATGAATAGGGGAGAATGATGCTTATCTGTGAATGCTTCACTGCCTAGCTTAAGGCTCACCTAGCTTCACAGGAAAAGTGATAGAATCTCTTTCCCATGGTCTTTCCACTGCCTATACATCCCTAGGCTGTGAGGCCAAGAAGAGAGATCATTTTTAAAGGCCTTAGAAAATTGTTCAAAGCATCACAGTACATGCTTAGAATAATAGAAAATTTGTACTGAGCAGGGCGTGGTGGTGCACACCTTTAATCCCAGCACTTGGGAAGCAGAAGTAGGAGGATCTCTGTGAGTTCCAGGCCACCCTGAGACTACAGAGTGAATTCCAAGTGAGCTTAGGCTAGAGTGAGACCCTACCTCCCCAAAAGAAAAAAGAAAAGAAAAGAAGAGGGGAGGGTAAGGGAGAAGAGAGGAGGGGGAGGAGAAGGAGAAAGGGGAGAAGAGAGGGGAGAGGGGAGGAGAGAGGGGGGAGGGGAGGAGAGAGGAGGGGGGAGGGGAAGGTGGAGGGGAGAGGGGAGTGGAGGAGAGAGGAGGGAGAGGGGAAAGGAGAAGGGAAGGGAGGGGAGGGTAAAGGAAAGAGAGGAGAGGAGAGAAAAGAAAATCTGTACTGATTTTGTGCACAGCCAACTCTATTATTATGACCTAGGAGCACTCCATGGTGGATATACCTACCCTCAGAGTAACTTACACTCAGAGTTTAACTCCAAAACTTCCCGATAGAAAGTTTAAATAAGCTTTATTTCACACAAAGTTCCATATGCATGTTGAAAAGAACACTGACCACTAGGTAATTCTGACTTGTATCTTAATTTAACATCACAAAGCCCAGCATGGTTAATTTTGAGGGCATATTAGTAACAGTTCTGGCTGGGAAGGTGGCTCAGTGGGGTAGGAGTGCTTACCACATAACCATGAAGACCTGAGTTCAAGCCCCATCACCACATAAAAACACGGGCGTGGCCATGCACCCCTGCAGCCCCTGTCCTGAGGGGGTGGAAACAGGAGAATTGCTGAGACTCACTGGTCATCCATCCAGTCTGACCAAAAATGGCAGCTTGGGTTCTGTGAGAATTTCTCAAGGAAACTAAGTGGAAGAGAGCTGGAGGCAGACATCTAAGACTGTTCTGGACTCGGTTACATGCACACTGAGCAAGTGCACACACACACACACACACACACACACACACACACACACACACACACACACACACAAAATAGGGTTGAACACCTTTTACATAAATCCCCTACTTACCAAGCTGGAGTCAATGGTCCCGGCTGGGTCACAGATGCCGCTGGAACCTATATATTATTTAGAAATGTTACAAATGTCTGGCAATTAATTTCTTTTGGCATTTCAAAATGTTTTAATTTTTGTTTTTGTTTTGAAAAAAATGGTGTACTTATGATTATGGTTTTTGATAGATGGGTGGCAAAAACTTCACACTATACGAAACTTCAATCCATAGTAAGGCATACAAAATAATGTCTATAATACTTTATCCCTAAATTACCCTTCCTCCCCCCCCCCCCCCCAACAAAGGAATAAAACTACTAATTGGGGATTTAAGATTGTAAAATGCAGAGCATCTCTGGAATCATCCACAAGAGGGCACTATTGTGCCAGGAGATTTTCCTATTAATGAAAAGAAGTTAGAGAATTTCCAACTTTTGTAGTTAGCCAAGAGTTAGTTATCATAATCCGACCTGTACTAAACTCTTCATGAAGTCAGGCACTTTCCTGCCTTTGTCTACAGAATACACAAGACTGATGTGATCTCTCTGTCTTGCAAAGTCTTAGCATCACTGATGCACAGTTGTAGAACTGAAAACCCTTTGGATGAGCCTGATCTGGGCCTGATTTTCAAAGCATTGAAACAAATCTGTAATAGGCTCATGCTTTCTTACAAATTGATCCTTAGGCTTTTGTGTCTGTTTCCTGTCTATTGCCTCAACCTCCCCATGGGATCTCTTCCTCCCTTTCTCTGTCTTTCTGCATTCTGTTCTGGGGTTCTTCTGTTCCTGTGGTTTCCCATCATGGCTAGGTACAGGCTGGTTCCTCTCCCAGCATGACCAATGTCACTGTCCAGAACCAGGATGCCATGGCCGCTCCATTTCTGTTGTGCTTCCGCTCCTGGTGTCCACATAGAAGAGACCCAACCTGGATGCCCTGGCCTGCCAAGGACCCTCAGAACAGGCCTTCTCAAGGTCATGGCTACTGCTATTTCCACCTCCAGGGAAACCTGGTCTTGAGAATTCTGACTAGGAAGGTTCTGGGAAATACAGTCTGCCTCCCCACCCCCAACCCCTCACTCTCCACCTCCATCCCAGATGGCTCTGGAGACTACATTTCCCAGGGATGCCAGGGGCAGGCAGGTTCCTTTGGAAAGTCTGAGACCATCTTCCATAATTAATCTACTCAACAGAGCAAGCCACCTTAAAATCACTAGACAGGAGTTCCTAGCCCATCCTGGACTGCCCACACCAGGAAGCTTGGGGAAAATGGTAGACAGCTCATTTCTGTTTTCTCTGTCTCAGAGTACAGGGCATGGGTCCCAGCCAGCCAGTGGCCAGGGCCTGGACAGCCCACATCAGTTCTGAAAGCCACTAAATTGAGAATTCTCAATGCCTCCGGCCAGGGGCCAAGTGCTAGGGCAAGTTCAAGGAGTCTCTTTCACCACACTGCTGTACACAGAGAGGTGACGCATGAGCCAAGAAACCAAGATTTAGAGCAGATGTGAGTTTACATTGTTTCAGTCAGGAACAAATCATTTCTGGATTCCTTTGAAGGTGCACATGTGGTGTTTTCAATGGGCTTGAATAGGGGAATATTAGCTCAAATATGTATGGGTGACCAAGGGGGCCTGGCAGATGTCTCTGGGGTCCGCCGCCCCCATGAAGATAGAAACCAGCCCTCCAGCATGCTTCTCGGGCTTCCTTACCTTGGCAGTGGGGGAAGTCATAGGCTCCTGAAAGACACCTGTCACACCGCTGTCCTGTTATCCCGGGCAGGCATTCACACTGGCCAGTGATTGGATTGCAAGGTGTGGGGTAGGATCCAAGGGCTGAACACTGGCAGGCTGGATGGAAAGAAGTCAGTCAGTCACAGAGCAGGTGTGGGGAGTGGCCAGGGCAGTGTCTTGAATCGGACCCCTCAAGTAAGACCAGAAAGACCCAAATGCAAATACCAGATCTGTCTCTTGCTGGACCTGGAACCTAAAATACATGACTCAACCGATCCATGCTTGTTTCTCCTCCCTTACATGGCGCTGATAATAGTTTACTAGATAATCTTGTTGTGAGGATCAAATATTTCAGCCAGGTGTGGTGGTACATGCTCTTATTCCCAGCACTTGGGAGGCAGAGGTAGGAGGAACTCTATGAGTTCCAGGTCAGCCTGGGAAAGATTGAGACCCTACCTCAACCCCCCCACCTCCAAATAAATAATATTTCAAAGAGCCAAACACTGCCTGTCGTAGTACTTAACAAATGCTAATTTTATAGCTGTTATAAATTTTAATTTTAATTATTTATGTATTTGCACACGCCAGGGTCTCTTGCCACTGCTAATGAATGTCAGACCTGCTTGCACCATCCGTGTGTGTGTGTGTATATGTGTGTGTGTGTGTGTGTGTGTGTGTGTGTGTGTGTGTGTATGTGTAGCTGTATGTGGAATTGAATGCAGGCCAGCAGGCTTTTCAAGCAAGTGTCTTTAATGACTGTGCCATCTCCCCAGTCTTGCTATTGTTAATTTTGCATTCAGCAGACTGGCTGTGCACATAATGATGGGCGAAGGCTTTGCAGGTGCTTCTCACATACAGTAACAGCATTTGCAAGCGAGGAAAGAAAGGAAGCAGCGATATGAGTCACTGGAGAGTGAACTGTGAACCCTAACTCTAACCCACTGGGATCTCAACCTACAAATGCACCCCGGTTTTCCTCTGTCCTCCCCTCTTCATATCCATCCTTTCAAGGTATTCTTGGTATAATTTTAGTATATTGCAAAGCAACAGTGTGGCTAGTGATGCAGGCAGAGCCGGGGATGGATAGGAAAAGACATCTCGAGTCCTTTGCTATCCCCCATCACTGCTGTCTAAGTAAGGGATGAGCAGGCCCCAGCTCCCTCCCCACTGGGTCAGGTGCCTACCTCTCTGTGTGGCTTAACTCCCAGAGGGCCACAGTTGCTCTATCTGCATAAATACTTCTATTTGGACTGCAAAGACCCAGCCCCTGGAAGGGGGCATTCACTTACAATGGCAATGGTTTGGACAACTTCTTCAACCAAGGATCTCCATCACTAACAGTCTTTGGAGGGAACAGGAGAGACCATCTCATTGAATCCTACCATTATATGGTGAAGTTCGGACTTAAAGGGTATCCGGAAATAACTCGATCTGTAGTAAAGACCTTCATCTGCTGGGGTCAGACACATCTGAACCTAAATACAAGCTTTGTCACTTAAGAGCCATGTAATCACAGGCAAGTGACCTAGCCTTTCTAAACCTTGGCTTTTTTCCTTCTGTAAACTAAAACTGATGAAGGACCTCAAGAAGACATTAGAAAGTAACCAGCCATGAGGCAGGGAATGCACAGAGCACAGCACTTGGCATCAAGAAATCGCTCCGTATTTGCTCCTATTAACATTATTGTTATTATTTTGTTTATTATTGTGTGTGTGTGTGAAAGAGAGACAGAGACAGAGAAAGATAGAGAATGGGCACACCAATACTCTTGCATCTCCAAACAAACTCCAGACACACGCACTACTTTGTGCATCTGGCTTTATATGGGTGCTGGGGAATTAAAACCAGGCCAGTAGGCTTTGCAAGCAAGTGCCTTGAACTGCTGAGCCATCTCCAAACCAAACTTATGATGATGATGATCCATCACCACCAATGCTTGGGAAGACATTCCTCTCACTATTAAATATTGAACTACTGGGAATCAATGAATCAGTATTTCTAACTGCCAAATTTATGTTTAGTATACTCAGTAAGTACCTATACAGCCTTGTATGTATGGTCTCAGAAAGTCCACCTGAGCAGACACCTGGGAAAAGAAAAGATCCATGGGAAAAGCCTCCACTCTGGTGTGGTGTTTATAGGTGGCCCTAGGATCTGAAAAGTCCCCAGGGACTAAGTTTTGGAGCACAGAGAACACGTTTGTTCCTTTCGTGCTCAGAAAGGCAGCCCACGTGTGTACTTTTTTATTTTAGTCTGGATGATAATGAAAGAAACTCTCACAGAGGAAGGGGATGGAGTTTTCACATTTGCAAACTACCTGGGGGTTCCACAAGCAATGTGGCTTGTTCAGAGGGACACCATTGGTGGCAGATCCAGAGAACTTAGCGCCATCCTACCCTGCTTTACCCAAGCTGAAGACTGTATTTGATGAGAGCAGGGTGATATGTGTGGCAGCGGAAAGTACTGGAACACGCATTCCTGATGCCATGGCACAAATGACCGAGAGGGGGAGCTGGGGAATTGTGGGTATGCTATGAAGCACCCTACCTCACAAGAAGCTACATGCGAACAGCGTGCCTAATTCTACTGTAGCTGTTGGAAGGTGTGATGGTTAAGTTTTGATGTCAACTTGACCTTTTAAGTAATCTTGGGTGGGTCTCTGAAGATGTTTGCAGGAAGGCAGCCTCTCAGTAGGGGGCAAGATGAAAGGAAGCTCAAAGGAGCTAGAAGTAAACATCCTTTCCTGTGTTGGCAGTGCAGGAAGTCCAGAGACTCAGGAAGCCATTAAGTCTGGGATAGAATTGCAAGACCCCACCCTAAGCCTACATAAATTGGGAAAGAAATTCTCTCCTTGCCCTCCGGCCTATTTTCCTGCTCTGTGTGTGTAGTGTAGGTGATGGTTTTCTCTCCCTGCTTGTTGGCTGCTGGTGCTTGTTGGTGACTTGAACTCGAATCCTGCTTTCCTACCCTTCCTGGACATCAGAACCAAGTTTCCTTGGCCTCACATCATGATTGAAGAACAACCACTCCCCAGGGAGCCATCAGGCCTTCTGGGCTGGATTGGGACTGCTGAGGCCTCCAGCCACGTGGACTGAACAGCTACTGATTTCTTCACCTATGGGCCTGCAGACTGCTATTGTTGGACTGTCGTAAGCTACCCCAATAAATTCCCTTTTACTACAATCCATTTTGTCAACTCTGTTTCCTCTAGAGAACCCTAATACAGAAGGTATCAGGACAAGGCCTCAGGTCCCCTACTGCTATCTCCACCAGTGCTCCTTCCTGGCCTCTTGGCTCTACAAAGCCTGTGTTCAGAGATTATGTGGCAGATTTCTAGGGACCTGTTGCCAGATCAAAAGAACTTTCCTCCCATCAGCTGCTTTGGGTGGGCTGCTTTGTGCCAGCAACAAGAACAACAGTTTCTAACTGCTGGATCAGGCAGAGACAGAAGACTAACAGTGTCAGGATCTGAATGTCCAGCTTGGGCCACAGCACACGTGACCTGACACATGTCTCCCCGAAGAAAGCCCTAATCATTACAGCCTCAGGACAGAGATTGTGGGAAAGCAGACCCAGACCTTTCATCCTGCGCAGGCTGAATGACAACGTAAACTGAATTCCCAGCCTTAAGGACTATCTGCTATACAAAACCCAGGGCCACGAGCGGAAAGGGGTGGGATCCTGCAAATTGGTTTAGATATATGTGTGAAGATCAGGATGAAGATGGGGGCACTGAACGCCTCAATTCTGTGAGTCTTGTTGGCTGGAGCAGACACACTGCCAACATCCAAGTGGGAATTCAGAAATTCAGCCCATGCCATCTAGCTAACTCGGAACCTGAGTTCTTAGAACAATGGAAACCACATACTGCTTTCCTTTCCCTTCTGCCTTCCTGGCACACGGAAATGCCCGTACATTGTATTATCTCTAGTCCACGGGGTTTAAAACCTCTCTACATTTGCCTGGTTGTTGGAAGGCTAAATGCGAATTCTACATTTAATAAAATTAATAATTTCATTACTGAGTTATTAACCCAGAGTGTTAATGAGTTCATCTAAGTATCAAATATGGAGCATTCCTCAACTGTTAAATAGTCGTCCTCTATCATTAATGACATAAACTTGGATCCTGACCCTGTTCTTAAACGGAGTAGAAAGGCTTTGGGAGGCGGGGACACACTGGGGAGATGACTTAGTGGATAAAGCCCTTCCCTCATAAGTGTGAGGACCAGAGTTCACACCCCACAATCCCCAAGGAACCATGGGATAGGTGTGGTCTATGATCCCAGCACTATGGAGGAGGAGACCAGGGATCTCCAGGGCAACCTGGCCAGCCAGACTGGCAGAACACAAGCCCTGGACCAAGTGAGGGAGCTGGTCTCAGTGACTACAGTAGAGAGAACAAGACAGATACCTGACATCTGCCTCTGGCCTCCAAATGCACACATGCACAAACACACTTGTGCTCACACATGAGAATGCGCACACGCACACCCCCCCCCCAAAGAAAACAAAGGCTTTCCCTGTTTGTAGGAACCAGGTTTTAAGGCCAAAGTAGTCTCTGGGGTTATATTTCGGTTGCTTTCTGAGGAAGTTAAAATGTTTTAAACCACGGAAATATTCAAATAAGTAAGAATGCTTAGAAAACTCTGCTTAAAACAAATTTAATCAATTTTTTCAATTTCCATTTCCATCTTAGCCTGAGGATAAATATTCAATTTTCATATCATGTTTATTTCTATTCACTAATTTTGGTAAACGTGAATATGTTTAAATCCAGTGTTTGAATATGTATGTATATACATATATATTAAGAAATGTTTGAATTTTAGATTTTCGATGATAGATGTACATTGAAGTCAACACAAATTCTCTCAAGGCTCTGGGAGAAGGAGGGAGAGGAGAGGAGGAGAGCTAGCAGCAGAGGTGGAGGTCATGGGAAGACATGGTCAGGAGGGTCTTTGCTTGCCTTTCCTGCTACTCGCTGCACTGCCTTCTAGATTGCCGGGGGGAGGGTGGGGGCTTCATGGAGTTCAGAGCTGTTCCCTGGCGTCACGCGGTTGTTGAATGGGTGGGAGTTCTGGGAGGGCCTTCGGTGGAAGAGTCTCCTTAGGCAGGTCTGGATTCTCCCCCGCCAGGCCCTCCAGCACCTTC
>PVHP010018945.1:0-16066 GCA_004024765.1 Zapus hudsonius
ATGAGAAAGATACTGGTTTCTGAACTCAGCTCCCACCCGCCTTGCAGGAGTAACACTTTTTTATTTGTGTGTGTGTGTGTGTGTGTGTGTGTGTGTGTGTGTGTGTGTGTGTTTGTTCATTTTTGAGGCAAGGTCTCATGTAGCCAAGGCTAGCCTCAAACTCACTATGTAGCTGAAGATGACTTTATCTTCTGATCCTCCTTCCTCTACTCCCTGAATGCTGGAATTACAGGCATGCCCCACCATACCAAGTTTATTCAGTGCTGGTCATCCAACCCAGAATTTCATGCATGCTACACAAGTACTTTACCAGCTGAGCCACATCCCCAGCCCTGGGGTATCACTTTCTTATTTATTCACTATCACTCACAGTCTTAGTGACTTGTCTTTCCCTAGCTCATATATGAAACAGCCTATAATCACACATTATCATGTTGTGAATATAGTAAATAGAATTTTCACATCTTTTAAGAGAATTGGAAAAATATTATTTTATTGCATAGAAATAAATCTGAATCGAAACCTCTGGACATTTCCTAAATTATGTATCATTTAGCCTTTGAAATTATGGAATGCCTCTTGACCAAGTCTACCAATCAGTCTAATCTTTTCTGGTTTTTCATGTACTATGGTTCCTCATACACACCTTGCAAAGTTGCTGAAGTTACTTCCCAGCATTCTCATCAGAAGTTGCATGGGGTGGGCAGGGTCACCCTTTGGCTGAGGTGAGCACAGTCTGATCTGAGTTCTTGCATTCTTTTCTTTCCCACAATGAGTTCAACATTCTAGAGTTATTGTCTCCCTCTTGCCTATCTCAATTAATTCACTTTGTGTGTGTGTGTGTGTGTGTGTGTGTGTCTCACATGTGTCTATACATGAGTGTACCTGTATATGGAGGCCAGAGGACAACTTTGGGTGGCATTCCTTAAGTACTATTCACCTTTCTTTGAGATATAGTCTCTCCCTGGCCAGGAGCTATTTAGGCTAGCTGGTCAGCGAGTCCCAGGATCTGGTGTCTCCATCTCTCCAGAACTAGAATTACACGTGCCTATCATCATTCCCAGCTTTTTTGTATGGTTACTGGAGATTGACCTCAGGGACTCAAGCTTATAAAGTAACCAATTTACCAACTGAGCCACCAGCCCTGGATTCATTCTTTTTCTAAACATTCTTCTAAACATTCTTTCCCTGGTCCCATTTCCACAGGAAAGTCTCTCCCACAGATGTTATTTTCTGTAGAAAGTAACTGATCAGATTTTTCTCTCTTATTTGTTGCTATTTCCCACCTGGAACTAGGAACAGTCTCTGACACTCTCCATACAATCAATACCTATCTGTTCATTGATGAATGAACCAAGGATGCTGTTGTCAACCTGCTAGAGGAAACGATAAGTACCTTTGATGCACCATCTCAAGACAAAGGCCATGGTGATTTTCAATTCTTAAAACTTTCGGATTACCATTTAACATCTTTTACTTTATCATTAAAGAAGCAGAGAATATTTTAAAATTATATCAAGCTATTTTATTTTGTCTTAAAAGCACCCCCTAAAAAAATTGTACCATTTGTCCATCCATTGTCCCTGTTGGAAGTGTAAGAGTGTTTTCTACATCCTCTTCTAGTTAAATTTGTATTCCCTTAACAATCAGCACTCAACATGTGTTTTTTAAAAGCCTCATTCTTATTCAATTATGTTGCTTTTCAGGCTACAAGAGTCACCAGCATTACAACACCACTGTTCTTAGTCACTGCAGTGGACAGAGCTTTAGTTACATTCTAGGCGAAATAGGCTTTTGTGAACTAACCTAGAAACCTAAGTGCTTCTCTTAACCTTGTTTCCATGGGAAAGTGCATTCGAAATAACCAGCCAGTACAGACTGCTAGAACACAAGCTGTTTGTTTATGATTGGTGCCTGGAACATGGAGGACCTGGGACATTCATAGGACCTGTGACTTTCATAGGACCTGTGACTTTCATAGGGCCTGTGACTATTTTTGCCACATGATACGCAGTAGCAAAGCAGTGAAGCCTGATTTTCACCCCCTTATAACCACCCTTCTTCCAAGCACAGCTGTTTCAATGGAAATGCATCAACAATAACAAAACACACACACACACACACACGATAAATCAACAAGGTGAAATAACCACTAACCTCTGTAAAAGGTTCGTGTATCTGACCAGCCAAAGAAAATTATAATGGAAAATCTGCAGAAACAGATTTTAGGATGGTCAAGATTTTCTTATTCAAGGCATAAATCTAAGAAAGAATGTTAAAAACTCAGGCCCTGAATAAAACCAAAACTTGACAGGGGGTGGGGGAGCTAACTAAAATGGAGAAAGTAAAGAGAAATTGCAAAAAGTTTCATAGCCAATTGCTATGTAATTTATGTCAAGCTAATTAAAATAAGATTACACAAGTTAAAAATAAGGAATTATTTTGATGGCAATTAATTTGTACAATTTAGAAAAAAAATGTATTCACTTAAACATGTAACTTAACTGTTCTTGATATAATTTTTTGGGATAGCTACCAGAATTTATCCAAGTAGCTACATAAGAAACTGCATGTATTTTTCTCTCATTTAATAAGGTAAGAAGTATATGAGATAACTAACAGTCAAAAGGGGCACCAAGTAGTGAAACATCATTTTTAGTAAACATGAAATATATGCAGAAAGTGATAAAAAAGAAAGTAGCCCAGAATAATTGAGATATTTGTTATATTTCCAGAAACCTGCGGTTAAAATAATATTCCTGTGTGATATCCAGCCAACATATCACAACACACACACACACACACACAAAAAGAAACCTAAGAAAACTTATGGACTGTTCAGATTTCTGACACCTTTCTTGGATCAGCAAACACAGACACGAGAAAGAGACAGATGATTTGTGAAATAATAAAAAAAAAAAACTCAACAAACAAGGAACATCTGGAAATAATGGATGATAACAGAATGCCAAGTCAGACACTGTTCTAAGAAACTATAAAAAGGCCAAACTTTGGTTGAGTATTTCGACGTGGAACCACTTGCCCCAAACCACGATTTACCCTGTAACCTTTGTGCTGTTTGGGCAGCGGCTGAGCATAGCAGATATTCTTACATCAAAAGAGGGACCCACACAGTAGTCTTTGGAACTTAAGCCTACAATCCTTCTGTATGCATTGACATCAGGAGGCAATGAAACAGAGAGCTGAAGACAGTGGCATGGGGAGTTCTGGCTTGCCTACTGTTTGTCAGGGTTGGTGGTAGAGACCTGGGAGGAAAACCCAGACCCAGGCAGGCAGCTTGTAGAGCCACCTAGAGACAGATGGAAGGCCTCACCGCAGAAAGATACTAGAAACAGAGGAGTTCATGTTCCATGCCCACACCAAAGTGGACTTGGTCAGAGTGTGAACTGCACTGGCATAGTCAAATTCCGCTGCTTTTCATTGAGGTCATTTAAAGAGCTGACAAATCCATGTGAGATCCGCCGCATGAACAATGTTTGGTTCACACATGATGCTCACACATCAGTTAGGATCCTTTGGGCAGTAAAAGACAGAAAATCATCCATACAACTTAAACTGTAAGGACCTTAACAGTCAGTAAGAAGCCCTGGTCGACAGTCCTGAGGTGATTTGATGATTCAACATGGCTTTGAGGATCCCAGATCTCTTGGTTTTAATTCTCTCTTGGTTTGCTTGGTGTTTATCACTGGGGCAGCTTTCAGGAAGCATCTTCTTACATTACAGCTCTTATAGCTGAAAGTGGCAGCAACTATACCCAAAAATGTGGTTTTTTTTTTTTTAGTAAAAAAAGGCGTTTTCTTTGTGTGCCACTCTTATCAGAAAGGAAAATTTCCCCTGAACTTTCAGATACATCACGTTCATTCTCATTCAAAACTGGGTCACAGATCCACCTCTAGGCTAATTACACTCTGGTGAGCTGAAATTATTTGAACTATAGCTGGACACGTTGCTAGAGTTGCAATTGGAATGAGATTGAGGTTTTATTTTAAAGAAAAAAGGAGGAAATTGAGTAAATTTGGTCTTCAGAAAAAGGTAGAAAAATCGTTAAAAATGAATATGGAGGCACATGCCTTTAATCTCAGGACTCTGGAGGCTGAGGCAGGAGTATTTGAATTTAAGGACATTTTGGGCGACATAGCAAGATATCGTCTTGAGAAACAAATGAGAAAAGGTGTACAGATACTTATGATGCTGCTGTTATTTGGATGGGAAGATGCAATATTCAGGCTAGAAAGAAGTAATGCTACAGAAACAAACAACCTCCAGGAAACAGGTTGATTTCTTTGTGAGTCTAATAGACTGCTGCAAGCCTGATCCACACCGAGACCATTAGAGGCTCATAGAGCATGTTTATCTGTCATGTTACAGGACTTAGGGCAGCATAAGAAAAGACAAAATGAATGGGATGCGGGTTCTTTTTTAAAAAATATATTACTTATCTATTTGAAAGGAGAGAGAGAGAGACAGAGAGAGAGAGAGAGTATGTGCATGCCAGGATCTCTAGCCACTGCAAACAAACTCCAGATACATGTGCCTCTTTGTGCATCTGGCTCTACATGGGTGCTGGGGAATCAAACTCGGGTGGTTAGGCTTTGCAGGCAAGCACCTTAACCACAGAGTCATGTCTCTAGCCCAATGGGATGCTGGTTCTTAATGTTTCTGCTCCAAGGTGGCACAGATCACTTCTCTCAATTTATGATCCAGAGAAAGCCAAACGCCCCAGCTCTACCAGTCCTGAACTAAGGACTCTACTTATTACTATAGAGATACTTGACCATCCATCTTATTTCAGTTCCATTCACAATAGCTAGGAAATGGAACCACCCTAGGTATCCTTCAACTGATGAATGGACAGTGAAGATGTGGTATATTTGCACAATGGAGTTTTATTTTGCTGTTATTAATAATGAAATTATGCAATTTGCTGGGAAACATATGGATTTGGAAAAGATTATACTAAGTGAGGTACTCCATGGTCTCTCTCATATGTGGATTCTCGATTCAAATGTGTAGATTTGTATGTGAGTTGGACTAAAAGTCAGTAGTAGAGACCAGGAAGCTAGAAAGAGGCTATGAGGAAAGAGGGAGAGGGGGTGCTGGGGGGAGGGTATAGTAGATATGTAAGTACAGGGTCAGAATACTGGGAGGAGGGGATGAAGGAGAGGAGAATGTGGGAGGAGGGTTAATCAAAATTTAAGATTTATGAATAAGCCATATGGAAAGCCACTTCTTCCATAGCTAATAATACACACGTTTAAAGAGAAAGTTTGGACAGAAGTATCTTGTAAAGATGGATAATGTTGTGCCCAGAAGCCATAGATTGTTATTAGAAACATTTTGGTGCTAGTGAGCTGGTGGTCATGGAATTCCTCTGATGCCCACCAAACATTATAGTCTATTGCCAAGGCTCTTGGTTGCCCACCAGAACTAGATGGTGAGACCCTATTGCTAAAGACTCCACAAGCTTGGGCTGCAAGTCACTGAGAAAGTAAGCTGGAGCTGAGCTGGAAGCCTCCTCCCTATTGACTAGCTGTTAGAATGCTTGGTCGAGCTATGCAGCCTGAAGGGGAAGAAATGTCACCAACTGTATTAATGAGTAGTGGACACAGAAAGCTTCACGATTGGCCAGCCAGACCAAATAAACCAACTGGTGCAATGGTGGCATGTCTGTTTTGGGGGAATCAATTGCTCTCTGCCCACCCCATGGGAAGGAATTCATGCCTGGTACCGAAAATCTAATGAAAATCCTTTGGCCAGGGAGGTCATGAGCCCTAGAGGGGAAACAACTACTGTTGTCGGGCTAAGTGGATATATTATACCCACCAATCTGTCCTCCAAATACTCATGGTTATACCCATATATTAATGATACTATCACTTTTTAGATGGTGGTGACTTTGGGGCAACTCAAAACTCACCAAAGTACTGAGAAGTGACATTGGGGTGTCAGCACTAAACGAGACATCTCTATCACACCCTCCAAGGCTCAGGGACCATTGCAGAAGAGGGGACAGAAAGAATGTAAGAGCTAAAAGAGGTGGAATGCTTATAATACTGTCTTCCAGACACTTTGTAGTGGCCTTGATATTCATGACCTCACAGTGGCTGATGCTACCCACACAAGACCTGCAGAATAGAAGAGAAAAATGATGTCATCAAAATAGGAGAGACTAGTTGGAAAGAAGAAGGGATTCGGTGGAGGGGAGATTTGGGAGGGAGGAAACAGAGTGTGGTGAGAAGGAATTATGATCATGGTACATTGTTTATATTAATGGAAGTTGTCATTATATTAATAGAAGTTGTCAATAAAAGTTAAAAAAAAAGATGTGCCATTTAGCTATCACTCCCTTCAGCAGGGTGATGCAGTGTGACTCAGCATTAGACCTCAGAGACGGACCTTACCAGTGATCCTAAGGTAATATGCCTGAGAACACAGTCTATGTTCTCACTGGTTATAGCCTCTCATAGGAAAATCTTTTGAGAATAAACAATACAGTGATTTTAAAAACAATTTTAAATAGCCATTTAAAAATTCTCGTTTCTTGCTCTCTGGCTCCCTTTCTCTTTCCCTCGGCTCAAGTTCTTAGTGCAGGAAGGACCTTCAAGCAACCTCTCAACACCACTCTTTTTCTCTAGTTGAACTGGATCAGAGAAAGTTCCCACACCGACATGGCCTCTCTTGATCAGTTCAGCCCTCTTGGAAGAGTATCATGTGATTCTAGTTAAGAAGGTGGGGGAGACTATCCAGAGGCATGGCGCCCCTCAGTAACAACACACTTGGGCCAGGAGAACCAGGCTGAGTACTAGGCTATCCAGGGTCCCCTGCCACAAGGACTGATCCAGACAACCCACGGAAGAGGATATCCAGCTGATTGGGGATGGGGAGGGGGACATGGGGAATTGGGGATAACACTCATTGTTTGCCCACTAAATAATGTAACTCCTTGTGGACAATAAATATATATTTTAAAAAATAAGGTGATTTCACCTGGTGGCAAACCTCAGCTCCTCTTTGAAACCCCCAGAACACAGCCTGGTAATGTTCTAGCAAAGCCATTCTATTCCAGAGCAGCCTTCTGCCACATTTGGCTTCTGTATCCTTCGGATGAGAGTCGGGCAATTATGTGAGTTCCTGGCAGTAATCATGGGAGGAAACTGCTTTACTGGCTCCTTAGGGATTTTGCAGAAGGATTTCAAGCAAGTTTTGTTGAACTTGCTGTGTATTTTAACTTATTGTGATTAATCAAATTTTATGACATATACAGAAATCTATATGACTCTGTGAAAGTTAATTTGTTTTGCTCATCTAAAAATGTAAAAGAACATAAAGAAATAATTTTTTTGCCAGCATTTCTAAATCAAGATCTATGTATAAGCAACACTATGTAATATAGTAATTTTAAATTGTGATAGCATATACATAAAATCAAATTTACCCTCTGATCATTGTTCAATGTTCCACTCTACTGTCTTCAGAACTGAACCCACTTAACAGGGACACCTCATTCTCCTTGACCCCGCCCCCCACGATTCCACATTCTGTCACTGTGAATTTTAGCAAGTTGAACAGAGTCTTTTTGTGGATGTCTGGTTTCACCACATTTTTCAGTGTTCATCCATGTTAAGAATATATCAGATTTTCCTTCCTTTTAAAGTTTATTCACCTGCCAAGGATACTGTCTTTCGTAGGCTATATGACATTTGTACTTGAAAAAAATTCCTCTCTCCTGAAGTGGAATTTCTGTGAAAGTCAACTAGATCAAGTTGGTTGGGGGGATTTAGGCTTTCTATATTCTTTTAGTTTTATGACTACTTTTCCTATTGATTACTGAAAGGGAATTGTTGGGATTTCCATCTAAAATTGTGGGTTTTCTCTTTCTCCTTTTAGGAGTATGTATTTTGAATTTATATTCAGGATTGGTATGTCTTTTAGTGAATTTGTCACTATTATTATGTAAGTCATGTCTTGAACCTTAATTTGCCTTGTTTTCAAGTTGACTTTGATTAATATAGCAACTCTGTCTTTTGATTAGTCTTTTTTGCATGGTGTCTCCTTTTCTTATGAGATACTTTTCTTTCTTTTTGTTGTTTTGTGTGGTATATAGTATGTGTAGTGTATGCATGTGTGTGTGTGTGTGTGTGTGTGTGTGTGTGCATGGATTACACGCACATGGAGGCCAGAGAACACCAGGTGCTTTCCTCTTTCCTCCTTGGTCTTATTTCCTGGAGGCAGTTTCTCACTGAACCTGGAGCTTGCCATCTTTTTGGTTAGACTGGCTGAACACTGAGCTCCAGAGATCCTCCTGTCTTTGCCCTACTCAAGGCTTCAGTTGTGTGTGTGTGTGTGTGTGTGTGTGTGTGTGTGTGTGTGTGTGTGTGTCTACTCCTGGGTCTTTATGTGGATAGTAGAGATTGAACTCAGGTCCCCATGCTTGGGAATCAAGTGCTCTGACCCACTGAGTATCTCCCCAGACCACTTGTGGGATATTTTTAAAGAATGCAGAGGCCTGACACTTGTCATCTCCGTTCTGCAATTGAACCCATCCAGTGAGTTTTATTTCAAGTATTGTTCCATTTGGTCCTCCCTTCCTCCTTCCCTCCCTTCATCCCTCCTTTCCTTCCTTCCTCCTTTCTTTCTTATCTCCCTTCCTCCCTCTTTCCCTTCCTCCCTTCTTCCCTCCTTTCCTTCCTCCTTCCCTCCTTCTTTCCCTCCCTCCCTTTCTTCTTTCCTTTTTTCCTTCCTTCCTTTTTTTCTCTCTCTCCCCTTCACTCTGAAATGAGCTTTAGCTTTACTTAGAAATATCCTATGGCTATCATTCTGGGTAAATCCATATCAATATACATTATACTTTTACTACAGTAAAATGCATGTAAAATTTACTAAGCCATTTAAATTGTACAGTTCAGTGGTATTAAGTATATTCATATTGTTTCACAACTAGTCTCCAGAACCCCTTTTCTCCTTGCAAAACTGTAACTCTATACCCATTAAACAATAATTTCCCATTCCCTTTTATTCATAATCTTTTTCTTTTTTTCTTTTGCAGAGAATTTTTATCTTTCCACTCATTTCAAGAGCCTTTACCTCTTGCTTCTTGGAACACTAAAGTCATCGTCAAGTAAGAATGACAGCTGAGCCACTATGGGATAAATTCTTTTCTATTATGCTGAAAATTCATGGTTTTTATCTGTCTGTACAATTCTGGATTTATCCCTGAACACTTTACCTGTGATAAGTCTTTTGAGTTCTGTTAAAATCTGGTCAATGTCTTATTGATTTAGCTACTGATTAATCTAGGCTATAGTTTTAATGTCAACTCCACTTCCACAGGCTTTGAAGTGCTGTTTGGAGTTACCGTCCAGGCAATCAGTCTGGTGGTGGTCCAACCTGTACCTGTTTCTCAATGCCTCTGCTATGCTGTTTTAGTCAGGTCTATGCATAAGCAGACAGGATAGCTTGATAGGATCTTCCTAAGTTCTTTCCTGCTGCCAAGAGCATTTTTTTCTGACCTGCCTGGCTAGAAAACTCCACATCCAAAATTCTGTCTCCCTTACATTTTTATGTATAACATATGCCTGAATCCACCTCTGCTGTAAAGAATTGAAGAATAAAGTATATATATGTATATATATATATACATATATATATAATGGTGCTCCATCTATCAGTTCCTATTCAAGAGAAGACATTTCTCCTTTTGAGCCTTAATTGCCTACCCCACCCCCTGCTCTGCTCTGCAAGAGAGAAGTCGGGGATTGGGATTTGGTGTGGGGCATGCTGGGAAAGAAAAATTACAAGTTGTCTTGACTATATCTGCCTTATATATCTAAACGGCTCTTCTTGGTTCTGTGACAAGAGGAGTTCTCTCAGAATTCTCTTCTGTCCACACCTACTGGGCAGTTCTCTCTTTGAGTCTAGGTCAAGAGATATGTGAGGAAGAAAAAACAAACAAAGCCCAGCCCATCAAGAGTTACTCCTCACTCAGGTTTTTAATTTCCTTCTTTGATCTACCTGCTACTATTTGCTTTTTAGATACCTCATTGACTTATTTTTCCTACTCCTAGTTTTTTGTTATAACCCCTGAAAAATTTAAAAGTGGAAATTAAATCCTGAGCCCCAAAATTGTTTTATTTTTAAAATCAAATTTATACTGTTCTTTTAATCGGGTCATTGTTGGGAAAATGGCAGGGATGCTATTTTAAAATATTTTTTCTTATTTCTATGGCTAAGAATTCAAGTAGTAGTAGAGATAATATTACTAGATATAGTTGAAATACTATCAATACAATAAAGAATGGACATATCCATCAGCATCAATACAAACTGTCAGCGCCTAACACAGAACTCACGTTTCCTCCTCACTGAGTTTTCTTATTTCTGTTCATCAGAAACTAATGTACCACTTCTTCTTTCTCCTTCTTTTTCCATTTTTCCAATAAGTGATGTTGCCCAAACTGGCCAAGAATTCATGATCCTTCTGCTTCAGTTTCCAAAGTGCAGAGATTACAGGTATATACTACCACAGCTTAGAGTTTACTTCACTTTGACTTATAAAATAACTCTCAGAATGAGAACACCTTAGAGCTTGAGCAAAAAAAAAAATATATATATATATCATTAAAATACCTAAGACCGCATGTTGCGAGAAACTTTTCCTTGGGGGACACAAACACATCTTCTATTCGCCCCAGATATGGGATAGATGATAGACCAAAGTATGATTACACCAAAACCAGTTTTGGTGAACCATGAGTTTATTGGGGTTACTTACACATAGGACCATGTGTGACTCAAAGGTAACTTGTTTCCAAAACACTCACCCCAGCAGGGGCGACAACTCATAGAAGCTGCATTTCTTGAGCTCACTGCACAAACTTTCAGGCAGCTCCCCTGGTCTGAGAAGACCAAAAACACTTCAGGACTTGCAGGGAGCTGTATCGCAGTCTCTCCCAAAGTAGTTGTTTTCCTTTTATATAGCCTTAGGAAGGAGTCTTGCAACCTCTTCCCAGACTTGCTGAATTCTTGAGTCTCCTGAGCCTCCTTTCTCTCTCCACGAGGGAATGTCTCAATTGCTAATTAATATTGGATAAAGTCTGCCCTTCAATAGTTATGTATCATCTCTTTAACCTTGGGGAATGGCCATGTGACCTTTTATGTTACTGATCTCCCAGACTTCTCTTCCTGAATCTCCAGAGCCTCCTTCCTTTCATCAGTTTCAATTCAAGGAATTTATTTGTTATCTAACACTATAGTAACTAGTTGAATGTTTTCTGTATACAGAAAATCTGAGTGTTTTTCTGTCTAACAAGCAAAATATAGTTACAAAGAGACAGAACAAAACAGGATATCTTAAACAAAGATTCCTTATGTATGCACCTTATAGCCTCAAGAAATGATATGAATTTAGTATTCAAAGAATTTATGTGTAGGAACAGTATTTTGTTTTTAATTTTAAAATGAGCAGGTACCAAAAAAGAAAGCAAAGAACAGGCTTAGGGTAAAAAAAAATTGTCTCAAATTCTTCATTTTTAAGAGGAAAGATGTCCTCCAGGAAATATGGGAGAGACATACACTGGATTGTTCCACTTCCCCCAGACCTGAAACTCAGGAATAACAACCAGTGGCAACACTGAGAAGGAAATGTCTATAATGAAACCAGGGCAGTCACAGTTCCATTGAATAGACTCTGGAAAACTTATTAAATACAATGCAATTGGAACCAAAACATGGAGGGAGGATGCTGAGATTTGACATACTTGTAGGTTCAACCTTTACAGACATGGGAGGAGAGGGGACTGGAGATAGGTGCTCTCTTCTGTGGTTACCTTTGGGGGTGTGAGGCTGAGGCATGGATAATCTCAGAAGTGGTGGTAAGTACCCACTTCTATACATAGCTTGAAGCAGAAAGAGATTTAAATCGTGTTCTTTCAGTGCCCTTTAGGGGAAAAAAACAAACCTTCCTTTGAAGTGTAATAAACATGAAGCTAACATCATCTCAAGAAAAGGCCACATCTCCCTCACCAAGAGAGGCTTGCTAACTGTATGTTGGTCTGGCTTCTACCTGCACTTGATGTTCATGTACTCATATAATATGTATGACGATGGCTATTGATCATGTCCCTTTTGTTTTTCCCTATCTGGCTTCTTAATTAGGGACAGAAATGAGGAGCAGAGGGAACCAGCTGTCTGTAGAGATGACTCAACTGAAACAGATAAGATTTTAAACAAATGACTGATGAGCCACAGGACTTCACAGTATCCTGTGATCAAGTAGGGGTAGACATGGAAAGATGAAAGAGACAGGGTGATTCTGTGCTTGGTGAGAGCATACCTGAGTTAGCTGGCTCATTCCCTGCTGCCCAACACCACTGTTCCGTGCCCGCCCCCCTGAATGGATCAGAGTGACTGCATAAATATTACCAGACAAAAACACAGGGAAAGAGGCAGAAGAATTAACACTTACTTCAACACATCACACAAAGAGTAGGCCCAGGTAGAACTGCCTTCATGCAGGTAAGAAAAGAAAAAAGCTATGGCATGAAACCTATGTAGGATACCACTTAAACACACAAGTACAGGGTTGGAGAGATGGCTCAGCAGTTAAGGCGCTTGCCTGCAAAGCCCAGTGACCAGGGTTTGATCCCCCAGTACCCACATAAAGCCAGATGCATAATGTGACACATCCATCTGGAGTTTGTTAGCAGTGGCAACAGGTGCTGAGTATACCCCCTCTCTCTTTCTCTCTCTCTCTCTCTCTATCTCTAAATAAATAAAGATATTTTAAAAAACATAAGGGCTGGAAAGATGGCTCAGTGATTCAGGTGCTTGCCCACAACACCTACCGACCAGAGTTCAATTCCAGTACCCATGTAAAGCCAGATGCACAAAGTAGCACATGCATCTGGGGTCTGTTTACAGCAGCAGGAGATGTGCCCATTCTCTCTGTTCTTCTTCTATCTCTCTTTATTTGCAAATATAAATAAATAAAAATATTTTTAATGTTTTATTTATTCATTTTTCAAGCAGAGAGAGAGAGAGCGCATACCAGGGCCACCACCTTGTGGGTCTGGCTTATGTGGGTCCTGGGGAATTGAACCAGGGGCCTTAGGCACTGGAGGCAAGTGCCTTAACTGCTGAGCCATCTCTCTAGCCCCAATAAAAATATTTTAAAAAATTTTTACAAGACGCAATTACAGAACATATTTTTGAAAATTCTTCCTGAAATGAACTTTTGGGGGCAAATATGCCCTCTGTAACCTAAGGATCTAATGAGAACAAGGGAATGAGAAAAGGCTGGCAAGGGAATATAAACAAGAATACAATGGCCACAACCACAGAGGTGAAAGTTACTCTTAGAATCATCACCATCTAGATAGAGTTCAGAGCCAACATGTGGCAAATTTTCTATATGAGAAAAATGTACACAATATTGTGCTCACAAAATAACTGGCTACTGCTTGTACAATTCATAAACCTCCATCCCATGGACCATTCCAGCAAACCCACTGAAGAGGGCCCTCAGTGGTTCAGTGGCAGGGAGGAGGGAAATGGGTGTGGCAACACAAGACTTATTCATACAGTGCTTCTAATTATTAACAATAAAAAATAATAATTAAAAATGCATTGGTTACAAATAAGCATGTGCTATTGAATTGTTTATATGCAGTATATAGAGAAGTCAATATCATGGAACAGAAATAAGATAGTGGTTGGTGTGAGGAACTAACAGATAGTGTCTCTGTTTGGTGAGGCAAAAGGAACTCCAGGACTAGCTGGTGGTAATGGTTAGACTGCATGAATATACTTAATGCCACTGCACTGGACACTATAAAAGTGGTAAATTTTGTTACATTTTACCACAATTTAATAATAAAGTTTCTCAACAAAAAAAATCATGCTCAAATACAATGGAGAAGAAAACGTTTCTATATAAACGTTTATATAAACAAAATAGAATAAGGAGAATGAACTTGTTCAAATGCTCAGAAAAGTTAACGGAATATACTCATCATTGAAGCAAACTCTGGCTGTATTGTTGATGTGAAAAATGTCACATGAGAAAAGAAGTCACCCTGATCTCACATTGCTCCTCAGCAAGATTGAGTCAAGTCCACATTGATTGAAAGATACTCTAAAATAGAGAAGCTTCATTCATATGTGAATGCAAAAGAAAGCCAGGTTCTTTTATTCAAGAATTCAAGCAATACAGGGAGGGGAGGGCAGTGGGGAATTGGGGATAACAACTCATTGTTAGCCCACTAAATGTTGTAACTCATTATGGACAATAAATTTAAAAAAAAAAAAGAATTCAAGCAATACATAGCCATGATTTGTTTCTAAAAAGTGTTGTTGAAGGTGTAATCTAACTTCATAATGAAACTTCAGAAAAGTTTTGAAATGAGAAATCTGAAAAGAAAGCCTTCTGAGCTTAAGTTGCCTCTTATAAGGTATTTGGTCACAGACCACATAGAAAACAGAAGGAAAAAAAAACCCTCATAAGGCTATATAAAAGAAGAAAAAAAATAAGGATGCCAAATTTAAGATCAAGAAATCAGCTACATGAATTAATATATATAAGGAATAAACCCACTTGTTTTTCTAAAAAGTCAATTTTCTTCAATCTTTGAGACATACCTAAGTCACTATTTACAAAATAAAAATAAAGGGAGTTGTATACATACACGTGGTCTAGTTATGAACTTCAGGCAATTACATTACACAGAACATCCGTGCTGTGGGTTGGCTTTATTGGGATTCATTGTTTCACTCAAGCACTGTGGACTTTGCTTCAGTGTTGTTAGCATCAAGTTCTCTGAGTCAGTCTGAATTATTTTCCCTTGTAACACCTTTCCCGTGTAGAGATAAGCATTCATAGATATTGCAGATTTCACTCGCATGGTGTGGTGGTTGGAATCAGATGTCCCCCATAAACTCCTGTGTTTTGATGGTAGAGCTCTGCTAGAGGAGGTGTGTTGTTAGGGGTGGGCTTACGGGTATCATAGCCAGCGTCCCCTTGCCAGTGTCAGCTCACTCTCATGCTGTGGTGCCCCACCTGCTGTGGCAGAGGTGATGTCCAGCCTCTGCGCATGGCATCCTTTCCTCTGCCATCATGGAGCTTCTCCTCAAGTCTGTAAGCCAAAATAAACCCTTTCCTCCCACAAGCTGCTTTGGCTGGGTGCTTTGTGCCAGCAATGCAAAGGTAACTAAACACAGTAGATATGCTCTGCATGGAACAGAGGGGGTTTAGATTAGAATGGTACAGTATATAAATCCACACAGAAGGCATGTAACTGTCATAACATTTACAGAATAAACAGCATCACTAAAGAGCTCACTTTTAATCCCAGCAGGCAGGGGTAGGAGGACACACACACACACACACACACACACACACACACACACACACACATTTTTCTGAGGTAGGGTCTCACTCTAGCCCAGGCTGACCTAGAATTCACTATGTAGTCTCAGGGTGGCCTTGAACTCACAGTGATCCTCCTACCTCTGCCTCACCAGTGTTGGGATTAAAGGCGTGCGCTAACACACCTGGCCATATATTTTACTGCAAGTAAGGCTTCTGGTGCATTATTAGAAAAATCACAGGTCTATGGGGGCTGGGGAGTGATGGTTCAGTGGTTAAAGGCCCTTGCTTATGAAGCCCAATATCTGAGTTCAGTTCCCTAGTACCCTTGTAAAGCCAGATGCACAAAGTGGTGCATGAGTATTGAGTTTATTTACAGTGTCAGGAAGACTTGGTCGCCTACTTATATTCTCTCTCTCTCTCTCTCTCTCTCTCTCTCTCTCTCTCTGTTTGCAAATAAATAAAAATATTTTTAAAAAGCAAATCACAAGTTTGCAACTGGAAAAGGAGAAAAGTCTAAATCTTTAAGCATGATTTGTTACCATTTTAACATTATTTGTTCTTCAACAATTTCATATATATATATATATATATATATATATATATATATATATATGGCATTTATGTCATATATATGCCCCCATTGTACTCTCTTATTTCTCTCCCATTCCTACTGAAATTATT
>PVHP010018945.1:16166-32515 GCA_004024765.1 Zapus hudsonius
GAGAGAGAGAGAGAGAGAGAGAGAGAGAGAGAGAGAGAGAGAGAGAGAGAGAGAGAGAAAACACCAGGGCCACCACCTTGTGGGTCTGGCGTATGTGGGTACTGGGGAATTGAACCCGGGGCCTTCGGCACTGGAAGCAAGTGCCTTATCTGCTGAGCCATCTCTCCAGCCCAGACTTAATCTTGAATGTTTGAAGAATCTAAAGATTTTCTGTTGTCATTAATATATTTATCCCAATGTTACTCTATTTCCTTCGCCATGAATTGTAGAAAGTTTTCTGTGTCATTCTATATATGCATTTTGATGTTAACTCTGGACTCTCAGGGAACTATGCGGAAGAGGGGGCAGAAAGATTGTGAGAGCGGTGGTGGGGGAGACTATCCAGAGGTACGGACAGGAGAACCTGGCTGATTACTAGTCTATCCATGGTCCCCTGTCACAAGGACTGATACAGATGACCCATGGAGGAGGTTATCCAGTTGAGGGGGGAGGGGAGGGCAGTGGGGAATTGGGGATAACAACTCATTGTTTGTCCACTAAATGTTGTAACTCATTATGGATAATAATAAAAAAAGAAAGACTATCATTGTCCATGCAAGCACCAACATTTAATCAAGTTTATATTATGGTAATAGAAAATATTTCTCTTATTTCCCAGTTAATCAGAAATTCTTATTAATTTTGTCACAGCCTTCAATTTTAAGGTGTCATTGAAACAACAAATACAGAGCTGGAGAGGTGGCTAAGTGGTTAAAGGTGCTTCCTTGCAAAGCTTGCTGGGCCCAACTTGAACTCCCCACCACTCACATAAAGCCTGATGCAAAAAGTAGAACCTACAAATATATTATGAAAGCTGTTCTGTGATTCAGGTAGTTCACTAATTCAGACATACCTGGCTGAAATCATTCTAGAAACTGAATCTTGGGTGTATTCCTGCATTGCATAAAATTCCAGTACGTTGATGAAACCAGACCAATCATTTGTAGTAGTGCTCAAGCTCCTAACTCCTTCTGGAAGGTGCAGCAGCCCTTGTGGACAGAGCCGAATGGACAGGACAGCTGCTTAATCTAGCCACCTGCTTGAGAGGTAGCTCTGAGACAAAAATCTACCCAGTGGGAAGAACTGATCAAGTGAACCAGTTGGACCGTCTCCTTTGTGAGGTGGACAGGGCCTCCCTGTGCTAAAAGCATGCTCTTCCACTGGGTCATAGCTTCATCCAGTCTGCCTTCTTCAAAAGGCAAAGGCTCAAGGTGGAAGGACCTGGTAGTGCGGGCAGGAATGGCCACACCTAGAGAGAATGGAAGGCATGTTGTGGAAATCAAGGAGAAAATAGTTAACAACAGCAGATGCAGGGAAACAGAGAAGCTGACTCACTGCAGTGTGTGTGTGTGTGTGTGTGGAGGGGGTCGCGGGAGCAGCAGGAATCGGGAGGCTGTTGCTGAGGAGGAGACAATAAAAGAACAGAACTAACTAACCTCTATGCTGAAAGGACTCCACGTTTGCTTCTTCCATAAGCCCATTTGGCTGCTGGTTCGGTTTTCAATGTATCTTCTTGTGTGTTTGTGTTCTTGCAATTTAGTAGAGTCTACTGTTTAAACACAGATCAATGAATTTATGACACATTTCCATTCTGGAAGGATCATTTTGGTTTAACAAGGTCTAAGATACGGTTAGCCATTTAGAAAACATTTTGCTTCTTCCATAGCTTGAATATAATTAGGTCTCTTGTAATTGACCACCTCTACTCCCCTGCCACTTACAAATATCTTTTTAAGATATTTGAATCAGATACCTTGAAGTCTATGCATAGTTACTTTTATATAAAAGTATTTCCAAAGTGCTTCTTATGTTTCTGACACACGAACAATTATTCTAGAATAATCTAACTGCAATACAGGTTAACCCGTTGCAATCAGCGTTTGTTTACATATTTGCTATTGAAAAGGGTGAATGAATTTTAAGTCTTTTTGAATCCCTTATGTTTCTATACTTAGATACTTATAATAAAAGAGCACTTCAAGTACCTGGCCTGTGTATTAATAGAAAAATCATCGATTGCTAAAACAAACAAACAAACAAATCCAACAGGGTTCTGCTTCAAAGCAATGAAGCAGATTTTGGGCTTGGGAATATTTTCTCTATTTTCCTGATAATGTTATACATTGATTTGTATTCTATTTATAATACAAAATACCAGAGATTTTTCTGAATAATTTGAAGCAATAGGTATGCTCTTCACAGATACTCAAATCAGAAAAAAAAACGCAACTTAAAATGTTTGCTTTTGCTTGAGAGTCTGTTAAAAAGAAACCCACAGTTTTTTTTTTTTTTTTAAAGTTAAAGGCCATTATTTTTCACAGAAGTCACTTTCTTGTGAGGGATCAGAATTTGAAGAATGTTTCTCAAGCCTGATTTCCTTACCTGTCTTCAGAAAGGTCACTCACAGTTATAAACCAGTGTCTTCTTGGTACTCTCACTTTTGTTGTGAACCTAAAACTGCTCTAAGAAATAAAGACTTCAGATTTAAATCCTATGCCCTTTACAAAAATTAACTCCAAATAGATGATTGTTAAAATGTGCATGATAAAAATACCTTGAAGATACTAGGAGAAAATGTGGATGACCTTGAACACAGAAATGACTTTTTTTAATATAGCAAAGGTATGATCTGTGAAAGAATTGACACTGGGCTTTATTGAAATTAATTTCTGCTGTGTGAAAGACACTGTCAAGGTAATGAGAAGATAAGACACAAATGGGAAGAAGATATTTGCAAAAAAGCCCATCTGATAAAGGGATTGTTATTCATGATATACCAAGGACACTTAAAACTCAACAAGATAATAATCAAAGAAAAAAAATGGACCTAAGACCTTAACAGACACCTTGCCGATGATAAGAAGATGACAAGTAACACATGAGAAGACGCTCAAGGTCATGGTATCAGGAAACACAATTTGCAACAACAACATATTGTTACTACCCAGTGCTAGACTGGCCACCATCTGGAACACTCGGGTGCCCACTGATGTCAAGGGCAGGACTTCTCAAAGTATTGCTGGAGCCAATGCAACATGGCAGTCAGCTTGGAAGACAGCTTCTTAAACACAATACAGCAATTATATTCCTTGGCATTGACCCAATGGAGTTGAAAACTTGTGCCAGCAAGAAAACAAATACATGAATGTTTATAAAAGCTTTACTCATAGTTGTCAAAATTTGGGGTGAGCTCCTCCTCCTCCCTGAGGAGTGATGGGCAGTTATTGGTGTCTGGGGCAGGGGGAGTCATTTTCTTTAGTTCTGTAGCCATTGCTAAGTCAGTAAGTAACCCCCAACCCATGCTCATGCAAGTAACCCTAAATTCAAGGCCAGCCTGAGAATATATAGTGAATTCCAGGTCAGCCTGGGCTAGAGAGAGGTCCTACCTTGAAAAACTAAAATAAAAAAAAAACTGGGTCACCCTCCCTAAAAACTGACATGAAAGTAGAAGGGAAACTCATAAAGAGGGGGTCTATTGGGATTAAGTATAATGGGGTGAATATGATCAAAATACATTACATACATGTAGGAAATTGCCAAAAAAGAAAAAAAGAAAAAATTTAAACATCTTGGAAGTAACTAAGATGTCCTTCAGTAGACATGGATAAATCATGACATAGGCAATGAAATAGTCATCATCACTAGAAGAAATTACTTATCAAGCCACACAAAGATATGGAGACATAGTTTTGGGCTATATTCATTAGGCATGGATGAATCTCAAATTATATTACCAAGTGAAAGAAACCAGTCTAATGAGGCTATATCCTATTTCATTCCAACCATATGACATTGTGGAAAAGACAAGACTTTGCAGACAGTGATGGCATCAGAGGTTGCCAGGAGAAAGGGAAGAATGAATATGCAGAATGAAGACTTCTAGGACAAACCAACCAAAGCACTTTGTATGATACATGAATGGCAGATGCACCATTGCACATGTGTCCACATCTAAGCAACGTGTCCTATGGAGTGAACCTTCATGTAAACAATGGACCCTGGTGATAATGAACTACAAAGGCAGGCTCCTCAACTTTTAGCAAATGTACCACTGTAAGTGGGATGGCAACACGGAAGAGGCCGTGTGCATGGGCATGGAATATATGGGAAGTGATTCCTTCCACTCGATTTTTCTGTGCATCTAGAATTGCTCTAAGAAATAGTCTATTAAAAATATCATGAAGGGCTGAAGAGATGGCTCAGCGATTAAGGTGCTTGCCTGCAAAACCTAAGGACCCAAGTTTGATTCCCTAATGCCCATATCAAGCCAGATGTACAAAGTGGTGCATCTATCTGGAATTCCTTTGCCGTGGCTAGAGGCCCTGGTGCACCCATTCTCTCTCTCTCTCTCTCTCTCTCTCTCTCTCTCTCTCTCTCTCTCTCTGTCCACCTCTCTCTGCTTGCAAATTAATAAATACAATATTTTAAAATATTTTAAAGTATAATGAAGTTCCCCACCAGACCTCCTAAGTCAGGTAAAATCTTGTGGAGGAGTAATAAACCAAGACAACAAAGTTTTAGCACATTTTCCTGGAGACTAGACCATTGATTATGAGGGGAAACTGAGAAAGGTAAGAGGGGAGGTGAAGAGGTAATGCTGACTGAGATGAATTCCAGTGGTGTTTCTGTGTCCCCACCTCAATGACTTAGGTTCATCAGTGTTACAGTGACCTAGCATCTGCATTCAAACCTCCTTAGGTGATTTTGAGAGTGGCTGCTCCTACATCCTGTGGGGCCTCGTGGGAGTAACGCAAAGGGCTTGAAGCGGCAAAAGAAGTAAAACTGACACACATACTTCTGATATAAAACAAATGAGGGAAGGAGGAAAAAAGAGAAGAAAAGAGGGAGAGAAAGGGGGAGAAAATGGGAGGGAGAGAGAAAGGAGAGAAGAGAGGAGAGGAGAGGAGAGGAGAGGAGAGGAGAGAGAGAGAGAGAGAGAGAGAGAGAGAGAGAGAGAGAGAGAGAGAGAGAGAGAAACCAGACAGCTAAAGGCAATGAAGAAAGAGCTTGAGCTTGTGAGCAAAGGATAAAATAGCCAAAGAAAAAATTCCTCCTCCCAAACTCAGGGATTATTTCTGCTAGAATACAATCTTGCCATATGTCTCCAGAGTCAAGTGGGTGTGTGTTCCTCACTGTGTTTCATGAAAACAGGGGAGATGACAAGTCAATTTTGGTAGTTAATCTTAAAAACACATTAGGTGGGGTTAGGGAGCTGGAGAGATGGCTTAGAGGCTACGGTGCCTGACTTCAGAGCCTAATAACCCCGGATCAATTCCCTAGAGCCTAAGGAAGACAGGTAAAACTCTAGCTTTTTATACTGTAAGCTACTGAGGAAGGTGAGGGCACCACCTGGTACAAGGGGCCATGAACAGAATGGGAGGAAGCCTAACCTCAAGAATAATTGCTCAGGCCTGCATCTTCCTGTCCCAGTTATTGGTTCCTTCTCACACGGAGCTGTTGGTCAGAGACCCATGAGTTTCCCAAAACATGACAGACTTCTGTCAAAGCTCTTGAATACCTGCCCCAGGCCTAAGGTATGACCCCATTGCTGAAGAAATCAGAGTGTCAAACAACACCAAGAGATCCTGCTAGATCTAGAATGGTAACCAGCTCTCAGATGGTAGCATGTGCAGTGCTGGAAGGCACTACATGAGCTGCCAGGGGAAATTGGTCAATGATATTTGGAGAAAGCAGAGACCACTGATATACAATATAGACAGTTGTCACAAGAATGCTGAACACACGGCTGTATGGAAGAGACCAGCAAGTCAAGAAATGCTCATCTGTGCCATAGCGGCACTAAATGGAGAAGGGCAATGAACAACTTAATGATTGGCTAAGAGATCCACTTAGTGACAAGGAACCCTTAACTGGAACTGGGATCCATAGCATAATCCTATGGGGACCAAGATCTCTGGCTCCTAGGGGAAATTCCCAGTACCAGAGAGCTACAGAGAGGTTCCACCCATTAGGAGCTAACCAAAATAGCAGTGTTGTCTCATTTAACCTATATTGACTTTACTCTCCAATGGAGATTCTGTTTGTATTTTTCAGAAGGCAGTGAGAGAGCCCAGGACAATCCAATTCCACCAACAAGTCATTGGATGAAGGCTGACATAATGACAGGAGACAAACCACACCTAGCCTTCACACAGGGCCCAAATGAAACCTATGAGAAAGTGAGGAGACAAACAGGAGACCAATCACCACAGCAAGTCTGATAACCCAAGAAAGGTCAATGGAAACAGACACGAAGGAGACCCAACACAACCCAGGGCAAAGATCCAGGGATACTTAATATCTCAACAGCAAAACAGACTCAAAACTCACCCACTATGACTTAGGGAACTGAGCAGAAGAGGGGGCAGAAAGAATGTAAAAGCCATGGTGGGGAAGAATATCCAGCAACATCGTCTCCCTCAGCAACAATATACAAGGGGAAAGAAAAACAAACAAACAAACAAAAAGAATGAAAAACTGGCTCCCTCTGGTACAGGTTATACCCCCTGACCTATGGACAGATCCAGTACGCACACCGAGGAAGGACCCCAGTGGGTAGGGGACAGAGAGGAGGGAAACAGGGACACCTTCACAAGATTTGCTCATATAATGTATATAATTATTCATAATAAAGATATTTTTTAAAAAGAATGCCAGATAACAAATCCTCACAGAGGCCACATTACAGATCGGGTCTAAACCTAGAGAAGTCAGGGAAATAAAGAAGCCTTATACAATGAAAGATTATGGTCATTAAGATCATAGGTAAAGATGAGCTTAGTTACTGCACTGCGAACAAATCAGAACCTAGTTTTAAGCAATGAAACAGTGTGCCTGTTGGAATTTGTCAAGTTCTTACTTTTGTGAGTTTCCCCCAGAAAAACAGGAGGTCTCTTACTCCTGTCAGTTGTACAGGAGAAAAATAATTGCAAATATATGAAAAGTGATTGATGTATACAGCTAACTGCCAAAGACCAGTTTTGAAGGCAAGCAACGAAAAGAACCTTCAATCATGTTCCTCAGTTGAAACTGAGTGTCTCATTACAACTGTCGTGAGGATAGGTGACATGTTTGTGGGTGACGCTAATGGAGATGACATTTTAAATTCAGATTGGTAAAACTCAAAGCTTCAGTTTGTGTTCAGATCTTCAAATATGGCACTCTCTCTATTAGACCCCAGTTTAGGTAAAAGCTTCACATATATGTTGATTGGATTATATTTTCTAAATCCACACTTGTGCCTTTCATTTGTATTTTATGACATCTAGTAATAGTGTATTTCTATTTGTCTTTTTTTAAAAGTCATACTCTATGTCTCTCCCCCACTCACAACCTACTCCACTGGGAGCTCTCCTCAGGAGTTAGTGGACTCACTATGGGCTCTTCAAGGGCCCAGTCAATCTCTGGGGGGAGAGGGGCTGATGTACCAGGCTATTTCTACCCACCCTGAGGCTCTTACAATCTTTTGGCCTCTTCTTCCCTTATGTTTCCTGAGCCTTGGTGGGCATGTTAGAGATCTGATTTAGTGTTGGGTTCTCTGTACTCTCTGGATCTCAGTTTTGATGAGGTTCGAGTGACCATAGTATCCGTTCTCATCTCCCTGGAACTGGTTTCCAGGCAATAACTCCTGCGCCCAGGTGCAGTATCCTGGATTTTCCCCATATTCTCTGCTATCTGTAAAATAAAGCAGATTCTCCATCCAAGAGTGAGAGAAGCTTGATTAAAGGGGATAAGCACAGTCATTAGAGACTCACTGATGTATATGGCCACTCATGCTCTCTGGAGACTATTAGCTTCCTGTACATGGAAATCGGACTTGATTCCCAGTACCAGGTATGCATTCTCTCCCAATGAGTGGGTCTCATGTCCAATCTGAGAACAAATGGTTACCTCCATAGACTGTGTACCACTATTGCACAGGTGTGTCCATCTTGCCCAGCCTGGTTAATTTCATCACTTTCAGGATCTTCTGTTGGGGGGTGGGGTTGATGGGGTGGATTGGGAGGAGAACCTGGTTTCCTTCTCAGTTTCAGCATAGTCTCCTATGACTGTGACCACAGGCTGTGGTGTCTTCAGCAATAAGGCCTCACCTTTTACACATCTGTAGTTTCTAAATGCCATGGTACAAAGCTCTTATCAAGGACAAACAAAACAACTGACAGGTCATGTGGGAGGGATCATCTCACCTGATGAGTAAGAATAGATTTTTAAAGCTGACATGGCAGTGCTGAAAACAACTCTTATGATTGGGGCACCTTGATCTATCATCCAAACAGGGTGTCAGGCAAACCAGCGGTCACCTGTCTGACACAGCTCTATCCCCATACTTCCCGGGTGTTGTTAAGTGCACGAAGGACGGCATTCCTCAGGGGAACTGACCTTACAAAGTTAGGAACCTCCCATGGTGCTCATGCACACCCCTTTCATTCCACCCAAACTCCTATGTAAGCCTCAACTAGCACAGCGGTAATTAATATTGATCTCAGACTTACTAAAGGTCAACGTTAATTGGTAGACCGCATTGGATTCCTTTTAGTCATTCTCTGAAGTTCATTCAATGGCACAATCTCATCTTTCATTACCACCACCACACGACAATGGCTCAACTTGGACAAAGTGTCAGAAGAAAACCTGTTTCTAGTTTTACCATCTAGCACATTACTACATGGAGTTCTGTTTTTGGATAATTTGCGTGTGTCTACATGGGTGTGCATGCAGAGGTTCGAGGACAGCTTCAAGGTATCTGTGCTCCACCTTCTCTGGAACAGGTTCTCTTTCTGCTGCAGACGTTATCTTGGCTGGCCTGTGAGCTGTGTGCTCTCTTGCCTCCACCTTCCACTGTTGCAGGTGCTTTGAAATCAGATGCATGTGCCACTTTGCATATGGCTTTATGTGGGTGCTGCAAAATTGAACCGGGGTTGACAGGCTTTGCAAGCAAATGCCTTTATCTGCTGATCCATTTTTCCCTTCCCAAAAGCATTCTTTTCATTGGGTATCTCACATGAAAGGTCTTCCTGTGGTATTTTAACAAGTATTTATTGGGTATATAGTATGCTGTGCTTTGTCTTAACTGATAAAGTGGAGGAGAGATGGAACAGGGAATGTCAACTAAAAATCCTTAGTCTCCTGTAGCCATTGAGACTTCATGGTTCACAAACCTGGTCACACATCAGAATCATTAGGAGAAAACGCAACCATGCATCATCACAATAAAACCTCCTCATACTATTCACAACAGCCAACATAGGAAAAAAAATCTAAATGTGCATCAATTAGCAAATGGTTAATAAAATGGAGATGGGTTCATCACAAAAAGGAATGAAATGCCGACACGTGCTACAAAGTGGATGGTGCTTGGCAGCACCAAGCTAAGTGGAAGACACCAGACACAAAAGGCCAGACATCATGCAACTCCATTCACATGGTGAGTCCAGAACATGTACATTTGTGGTTGGCCTGGGCTGAGGCTCTGGGAGGAATGGACTGCTAATGAAGATGAGAATGTTCTAAAAATGACCATAGTGACAGGTGTACAACTTAGTGAATAAAGATGCACTGAACTGTATGTACACTCTGAATGGGTAAGTTGTTCAGTACATAAATTAAACAGTCAACCTACCATGTCTCAGGGAACTGAGTGGAAGAGGAGGAGGAAAGAATGTAAGAGCCATGGTGGGGTGGATATCCAGAGACATTGCCCCCTCAGCAACAACACACAAATGGGGGGGGGGGATCCTGGCTACCTTCTGAGTTACTTATGACCCCTTACTCCATGGACTGATCCAATCCACCTACTGAGGAGGGCCCTCAGTGTGTTGGGGACAGGGAGGAGGGAAATGGGAGTGCCATCATAAGACTTGCTCTTACAATGTATCTAATTAAGGAATACACACACACACACACACACACACACACACACACACACACACATATATATATATATATATATATATATATATATATATATATATATATATATATTAGGGGCTTGGGTCTCTACCCTCCTTGGTTCAGGTGGTTCCTGGTCACCATACAGTCCAACAGTGAGCACCAAAAACCACTGGGATACAAGGAATAACTCAGAAGCTTAGGTTTTCAGTTTTTCTTTAAAATTAAAATAATTTAAGACCCTGTATTGGTCACTTTTCTTCCCTTCCACCGACTTTTTTTTTTTTTAATTAGAAATTACAGAGACTTGGGATATAGTTTATCTTGTTAAGTGCTTGCCTGCATGCATGAGGCCTTGACTTTAATACCTACAAAAAATATAGTCCTCTAGACACACACACACACACACACAGTGCTTGGCAGGGAAAGCATGGCAGGACAGATAGCTAGGGTATCATATCTTATCATATTAGCAGGGAAGAAACAGCAAGAGTGAGTCCTGTAGCTCCAACAAAGGGATTGAACTATAAAATCCTTAGGCTTGCCCCAGTGACACACCACTTCCAGCTAGGCTCAACCTCCCAAAGACTCTAGCAGATAGGGACTAAGTAGGAGGCTTAATCACAAACACTTTAGGGTATGGGGGACATTTTATATGCTGGAAATAGTCCAGCATAGAAGGCACTCATGCTATGAGTAAACAGTAGGAAGATCAAAGATGAACTGGTGTATGTATGCAGGCATATGTTTTGAAGTGCCAGAAGAATGACCCCGGTACACTTGTGTATACCAAGCAGGTGCTCTAGCACTGAGTTACACCCCCACTTTGGCCTTTTTGTTTTGTTTTAAAGATTACAGTCACTGAACTGAGTAGTATGGGTTTAGGTTTGTGATGCACTGCAAGTGGACCCTGTAGAATAACTAACTCTCGATTTAAATTGAAAATTTACAAATTTTAAAATTTATAAATTTATGGCTAAAAACCGATTAGGCACTTAAAGAAATATATTCCATTTTCAAGTCACTTTCCTTGTAGACTGGCTGCAGTCAGCCCTGTCTTCCGCAGCCTCAGCCAGAAGGCCCGAAAATGTTTAGCCTCCATGCTCACGCCCACCCAGTACCTTTGGGATGCTGAACTCTGGTAGCACACTGGCAGCCATTTTCACATGTAGGAGTTTTACCAAATGTTAGACCTGTAGCCCTGACTTGGGCATCTGGAATATAGGATCAATGGATTGCAACTTACTGCCCACCTTAGTGTACGTGTGCAATATTCTTGAGGGGGATTCAGCGAAACTTTCCCTTGCACCTGGCTGGGAATGAGCCTGAGATGCAGTTCAACGATGGTGGGCTTCTTCCTTGCATGAGTGACTGCCCCACCTAGAGGCTGGATGGCTAATGTCCTGGTCCCTGATGGAGAATCCATGTGATAATGTTCCCTGCCATTGCTGGACACCTGTGTGAACGTTGATCCTGGTCTGGTCCTAGCCAGAGGCAATGGTGGTCCCAAATGTCCACTTGAACACTGCTAATGGAAAGCTACTTGGCATGGCAGGTATCTTGAATCTTGAGAGAAACCACAGACAGCATTCATGAAGTACTGAAACAATTTTGTCCTTTTTAAAACTGAAAGGGTACATTTCAACTAACCACTTTTGAGAATCTAACTACATATTAGTATTTCTTGAGAACATTATTTTCAACTCTAAAGGGTTGTGAATCACAAGTGACTAAAAGGAACTACAGCCTGGAGACCTTGTGTGGGTTCCTGAGTCTGGGGTCACTGGCAGGGCTGCTGTGGGAAATCATCTAAAGGAAGGAATTAGAAGTGTGCCCATCAAATATGGAGACGAAATGGAGCTGAGCAGGAATAATAACTCTGGGTGGGAAATGAAGAATGTTTATGTGAAATGGCATATTTAGAAACACACAGAACACATGGAAATGAGAAGCCAGATTGTTAACGCTGAAAAAAACCCAGAGACATGGTCGGATACGCATCAGCCTAAGCTTGCAGGAGCCAGGGCTAATAGAAGTACACCTGCTCTGTGGGTTAACAAAACAGTGACAATACTCAGGCCTTGCTTTGTGGTCCCCCCCCCCCTCCTCGCTTGGAGCAGCAAGCTTGGCTCCAACTTGAAAATAAAAACAGGGCAACTTCCTAGAATTTCAAAATACCAGAATTCCACAAACCATACTATAATCTAGAGCAAATATTCATCCCACATTTATTATCTGAATGAATGACAAAATAATTCCACTCCAACACATTTTAAAAGGTTTAAAACGATGACAATATTTGATTTTTCAAATTTCATATGCCCTTATTCATTCCTCCTGCACTCTCATTTCTAAAAATTTAATGAATCCATTTCTTATTAAAAAATTTCCTATGTCCATAGTGAATAAAATGATGGCATTATAAAATTACTTCAGTTCAAACAGAAAGTAGATTCCTGTTAGGTTTACCCTGTTGCTAATTGTCTGAACTGAAACAAATAAGAATGAGAATTAAAAATTGATTATTGCTCTCCAACTGTTCATGAAGTGTTCTACCATGTTGGGCTTTATTTAGAAGATTCTAATTTTAATACTTATACCAGGGAATTTTCTAATTACATAATGGAACCTTTACTATTCAAATGGGTTTGTACTTTCCTAGGCAGGAAGACAGAAATCCCAAAAACACTCTTCACTGAAGAAAAAACTCTGTTTCCCAAAGGAATAGACTATGGATTATGGTCATAATTTATGCTCACATTTCACACAAAGATGGGCTATTATTGGAAAGTGATTTTATATGTTGATATCTTTAATTTCCTATTTTCTGTCTAAAAAGGTAGTTTTTCATTTTAATCCAAAAGAGACGTCTATATATCTTCTATTTCAAACTTGTCTGTCCACTCTTGCAGGTCTTCCGCAGTATGTGTCGTCCATAATTTTGCAAAATATTTTAGCCTTTTCCTGGAGAACAAAAAGAAAATATTACTTATTCTGTAAATGAAACTGTTGGGGACAGACATCTCCTGGGAGCTATGAAAATCTTATGCCACAAAAAGCGCAGGCAGGCTCCAGGGTTAGGAAGCTAAGGTGATGTCGGCCTACCAGGGCCACTGCGACTATTGATGACCACAACTGCCTTCCGGTTGCAGAGAAGAGAAACGTGACTTCCTTTCACCCTGCCAGAGGCTGGCTGTGTACAGCCCTGTCTGCATCCTAAGATAAAACATTCCTGCAGAATATTCCAGGATACAGAATGAAATTGATTTAATAAAATAAAGCTGGTTGATGAAACAGTAAAATTTCTCAGAAGAACAGCAACCCAATTAAGTATTTAGGGTCCAGAGCTAAGTATGAGTTTCAATTACCACCCAACCCACTTCTAATAAGCTGTATCTCATTTCCCCAACTCTAGCATGGGGATAGCAATAGCCAGTGTCCAGGGCACAAGGCTGTCGCAAGAATTAGGTAAATCCATGTGTACAAGGTGGCAAGAACCGTACCTGCCACAGTGCCACGCACACACAGCAGACATTCAATAATGCTTAACCTCTGTAGCTGATCTATACCCGACACTAATAGGTTTGGCTTGTTATTTATTTATTTATTTATTTATTTATTTTCAGAGAGAGAGAGATAGAGAAAGAGAGAGAGAGAGTACCAGGGCCACCACCTTGTGGGTCTGGCATATGTGGGTACTGGGGAATTGAACCTGGGGCCTTAGGCATTGGAGTCAAGTGCCTTAACTGCTGAGCCATCTCTCCAGCCCTGGTTTGTTATTTTTATTTTAAATATTTTATTTATTTATGTGCATGCAAAAAGAAATAGAAGAGAGATAGACAGAGAATGGGCACGGCAGGGCCTCCAGCCACTGCCAACAAACTCCAGATGCACGCACCCCTTTGTGCATCTGGCTTTCGGTGGGTACTGGGTGGAATTGAACCTGGGTTGTCAGGCTTTGCAGGCAAGCACCTTAACCACTGAGACATCCCTCCAGCAGCCCTGGTTTGTTATTTTTGAGCTGGCCAAGAGAACTGGGGGTGATAAACACTTTTAGTAAAAAGGTAAAATAAACCCATTGTCCTGATAATCTGATTCCATCTCAATGTAAGCTCTTCAACTAATTCTCACACTTTACCAAGAAAACTATAGATTTTAAAATGTCACATGTTAATTGAAAGAATGGATATTCATAAATAATCTGTAAATTTCTTTCTTTTTTTTTTTTTTTTTTTTGCTTTTTCTTTATACCAAGGTGTCAAACCTTTTGCATTGTGACATGATCTTGTCATCTGACTGTTTTGGGCCACATTTATAGTTATCCTGGATATAGCCCATGGGCTTCAAGATGGAAACACCTGTTTTATATTCTACATATAAGTATCAATATAATTATTTTATCTAATATTTACATTATAATTAATTGTATCTATGTAATTTATTGACTGCTATTATACTGTTATTATGACTATATTATTTTGTTGTCAGCTTGTACATGTATCCTTTGCAGTAGAGTTTCTCTGGGGGAAATAAGAGCAACAAAGAGGATTTATATTTGTCTTTGGAGAAGGCGAAGGGATAGATTTATTTTTTAAGCTCTCATAGATAAGTTGTCTGAAAAATTTTGTACTAATTTGTCTTATTATAGAAACAGGCTGAAGCCAATTATACTCCTTTTACTTCTGATGTGGTACTGCAGAAATGATCTCGGAGAGAGTATCAGCAATGAAGCTAAGCCAGCTTCTGAGACGTGGTCAGCCACCACACACTATTACAAAGTGTGGCATGCCAGGCCAAACCACAGTTTGGCAAGGAGACAGGCAAAGAGAAACTGAATGCTAGTATCTGTTTATTGTTTACCTACTATTAATAGACAGTAATATTTTAATATTGAAATTTGGTAATGATTTCCAGCATTTAATAATATGCTTTGAGTATAACATAGGGACAGACCACTCACTGGTAGTCAGCTATAATTTTCTATTTTATCAATAATGTGACATGGTTATCAATCAGGGTCACAATGTCCTGCCTCCAGCAGATCACACCCTCTAGGTAGGGTAAGAGTTTGGGAACTTGTGCTGTTTCATAATTATATGTTTGAAAAATAAAAGGGCATAATTTAATATTTATTAGTAGGACATTTTCCTGGTAACATACTCATTTTTAAGTATATTTCCAGCGCATAGTAAAATTAGTTTATGTGCTGAGCACATGCTGATTGGCTATCAAGGGTAAAAGGTCCACAATATTCACATAAAAGTGAAAAGGATGTGGAGAGAAGCTACACAGAAGTCAGGGGAACATGAAATATGTGTCATACATACTACACAAAACAAGTGGCAATGGATACTGTGATGCTGAGGCTATACAATACTACCATGCTCCTTCAAATCTTGACACAATTTTTAACTTTCTGAATGTAATCACTACATTTCTAAACATTCTAGGAATAAGCAAGGCTCTAAATATTAACATTTCTTTGGTTAACTTTAACAATAATTGAATGCTTTCAGTAGCTAATGTGTTGGCACATAAAGAATTAACTTAGCTCTGTAGAAAATGACTAAAGACCCAATTTTGCAAACTAATAAGGACCTGACTGATCAATGGGCAGCCTGGAAATGATAAACATGAGCTGGATTCATGGGAGCTTTGCTAAGAGCTGTTTCCCACCCTTGACTATAATTAGATGTTTAAAAATGTCTGACAAAGTGCTTAGAGCTGACGTTCATAGACAGGACAGTTCTCTTCCTTGGACAACTTGGGAAGATGCAGCAGAAACATTCTGACCTTTTCAAATTTACTAATCCTTCCAGCTCATTTGACTTGTGAGCAGCTTTCTTCAGGATGTCTGCAGGAACCTCTGCGAGCTTAGCCACATTGAGCCCATAACTCCTTGCTGCAACACCTCTGGTGATTTGATAGAGGAAAGTGACAGAATCGGGTACGTGTTCTTCTGCCCCTAGAAAAAGCACAGGGTGAAGTTGAGTAGAGCACTAAAGACCACACGTTCTCACAGTTTCTCTATCAGAACTCACTCTGAGAAAGCAAACCAAGCTGCTGGCTCCTATGACCAACTTGACCTAACTAGAAAAAAAGGAGAACACTGCGTGTGGAATGTTTTTGCATTTAGGATGTTCAGCTGACTTAAAAGAGCTCTCTCTTGCCGCAGACCACCCAGAGGGAGACCACCACTGCGGGAGAACCAGGGAGAAGGCTTGAGGAGAAGTCAGGAATCGGCGAGGAAATGACAGACAGACACACAATTGAATGCTGTGCTGCTGCAACTTTACTTTTGCAGAATCAGTGCTTATATACTTTTACAATCAAGGAACTTGGCAAAGCAGGCTACATCATACCATTAACTTTTGCAATTATTCAGAATCAGCAAGAAAACATTAACAGAAGAAATTAATACA
>PVHP010018946.1:0-32430 GCA_004024765.1 Zapus hudsonius
AGCTTGGTTATATTCTTAAGGGTTTTCACATATATAATCATAGGAATCTTTGTATTTCTTGCAGTGTTTTTATCTGATTTTGGTATAGTCAAATTATTGGCCCATAAAATTAATTGGAAATGCATTTATTTGATAAGAATTTGTGAGAATTGATGTGGACTCTTTTCTTCTTTCAATGTTTGGATGAATGCCAGCCATCTGGGTATGGGCCTTTGTTTATGAGTAGTTCTCAGTTACTAATTAAAGATCAGAATTTCCTTTATTTTTAGTCAGTATTGGTAGTTTGTGTAGTTCTGTGAATTTTTCGGTTTCATCTTAGTTATCTATTTTATAGGCATATATTTTTTCATAGTATTCCCATACAATCCATTTATTTTTATGAGGTCGATAACAATGTTCCCGACAGGAATGATAATTTAAACCAAAAACTGATTGTTGTAAAATCTATAGATATGTATATTTTGAAAGCATATTTCCATGTATAAGTTACAGTATACTAGATTGCCATATGTGCAGATTGTCATATGTATAGAAAGACAATACTAATATTGAGGAATCCTAAAGACATTAGGTTTCTGTAATCAAGACTGTTTTCATGAATGATAATTTAAGGTATTAAAGTAAGAGGAAAACGTGAAGTAGCAAAGAGGATAGTGAGTAGCATTCTCAGCAGAAGTAGCAGCAGCTTTGGGGCTGGCGCACAGGGCAAAGGATGCTAAGGTATTCTTGAGAATACCAATGTGAGCAGGAGGGTTGTAGAAGTGAGGGGCACTTTATCAGACATTTCTTATACTTCACACATGATAAAGGAATATGAAGTTTTATGATCACAAAGAATTATTTTCAAATCTTATTTTTATATTAAAATATCTTTTTATTGAAATATCATACAGAAAAATTCATTTGTGATACGGATAAATCCTAATGAAAATTTAACAACTGAACTCATCAAACCTGCACTCAGTTCAAGGATCAGAACATTTTCAACAATGAGAACTCTCTGGTCTCCTTTCTGTCTCTACCGCCTTCTTGCCAACACCAGCTGTATTCAATGTTATTTTGTCTGATATTTCGAAACTTTTTCCATATTTGACTTTTTTTAACATGCTGGTCATATAGTAACCAATTCCAGTATCCACACTTTTCTTCTACCAGATATTCAGGAATAGGAACCAAAGTTAGGATAAACTAGATCATTGATCCTGAGTAATTAAGAGTTAGCTGTTTGTATCTTGTTCTTTAAACATGAAACTATTTGGTTTAAATACTTCATGTAAACTTTCAAACAACTCAGGATAAAAAAAATAACCCTAGGAAAAAAATTAAACTTAATTAAGCCTTAAAGAAAGGCTAAAAGGAAATGATGGCGCTTTTTTTGGTGTATGTGTGTGTAGATTATGTGTGATGTGGTGGTGTATGTACATGTGTATAGATTATGTATGATGAGTATGTGTGGTATGTGTGTAGATTATGTGTGATGTAGTGTGTACGTATGTGTAGATGATATTGATGTATATGTACATGTGTATAGATTAAGTATAAAGTGCATGCACATTTGTATACAGATTCTTATGTGTGATATGTGTGGTGTATGTACATGTGTGTACAGATTATTATGTGTGATGTGGTATCCGTGTGCATGCACAAAGGAGAACATCTCTCATGCAATCTGCATGTTTCCTGGAGATTAACCTCACTCAACCCAAGGCTGCTGTTTTCACCACTTGTTTTCAGTCAGTAAGATAGTCTCTGCCTCCCAACAGGACTGGGTTTACAGGTGTGCGGCCACACCCAGCTTTTTATGTGAGTGCTGGGGAATTGAGCTTAGGTTGTCTCAGACCTGCTCAGTCCCTCAGGCTTGTACAACAATCATTCTTAACCACTGAGCCATTCCCCAGCCCAAATGGCACTTTTTAAACAAGACTACCATATAATAAAATTCTGACTATATCACCTTTATTCACTAGATCATGATGTGTTCTATGTATGGAATATGCAAAGTGAAGAATATAGACCTTAAATTCAAAATCATTGTGACAGCATACAAAGATCTTCCTCATGCTGTTCAGGAGGTAGGTAATCTTTCATTGTAAGTTTTTTTTGATAAATCCATACTCAGATAATTTGTCATTAATTAAATTATATATTCTAACTTACTTGTATATTATTGATTAACTACTTGAAACCAAAATGGAATTAGAAAGCTAAGGCAAATCATCACATTATCCAAATTCACAAGTTAAATTAATAAGCAATTCTCATATCTGTATAATCAGAATATTTTTAATAAACCTCATAGGAGATTAGATATTCTTTAAGTTTCTCATAGAAAAATCCATGCAGCCTTATAACAACACAATAAGTTTCCAGTGTAAAACCATTTCGTATTTCTAGTTTACACACGTGTGTGACACAGACTCTTCTTCAGCAGGTGATTTCTGGCCTTTTCCAGTTTACCAGTGGGGTTTTCAGAAATAATACAAACCAGGTTGTTTTTGTTAATATGCTTGGAGCCAGTTTCTCAATCCAGTCATTTAAGTTGTATATTAGAGAAAAACTGTGAAAGTCCTGCACCACCAGTTATAGATCTGCAATCCTGCACTGAGGAAGAAGGGGAGCATGAGTTCAAAGCTTCATGGCAAGACCCTGTCCACAAAAATAAATCAATAAAATAAAATTTAAGTAAAATCTCACTGCAAAGTAAAAGTGCTTTGACTAAATTTCTGTTTCTTGCAATGTAGTAGCACAGTTCCTGAGCCCTTTAGAGTCAGAGGATGCCAGGCATCAGGCCATGGAATGAAGTCTACATATCAGGGGCTTTGGCTCAGCTATGACCTTTGGGGTCCATGGTCTACACCTCTCTTGAAGGATGGCCAGCTGTTCCAGCTCTAGCTGCTGGGCTCTTCTCTGGATCTTTTGATGACATTCACTTTGAGTAAAGCATCTATAAGTTTTTTTTCAGGCTATTGTTTCTTATATAAAATGTGTGGGTTTAGTTAGTGATTGAAAAGTATTAAAAACTATTAAAAGAGAAAGTTTGAAGAGAGAAATTTATGTTCACTTAACAAGTGTTTTTATTATTCTTCCTCAGACATTCAAACGTGTTTTGATCAGAGAAGAGGAATATGATTCCATTATAGTATTCTATAACTCAGTTTTCATGCAGAGACTGAAAACAAATATTTTACAGTATGCGTCCACCAGGGTATGTTGAAAGTATCCTCGAACTGGGAAATTTAGTGATGGCAATGGGCCCCACTGACTCAAGCATGAAATCAGCACTCTACTTTGTTTTCCTTGCTCTAGCCTCCTACCTTGTCGCCAATACCTCACATTCCTCGAAGCCCTTACAAGTTCTCTAGTTCGCCCTTACGGATTCCTGGCGGTAACATCTACATATCACCCCTGAAGAGTCCATATAAACATTCAGAAGGTCTGTCAACACCAACAAAAATGACTCCAAGATCAAGGTTGGTCTTTTCTCTTTAGGGAAGTGCTAAAAAATAACAATAAGCTGATTATTATAATCTAGGCATTAAAATATGAAGTTTTCTTGTTTAAAACATGCTAGAGTTTATGACTTGCTTATTCCTATAAAAAGTATATGGTAACAATTTGGGAGGAAATAAAATCTGTTGATTGGATGGCTTTTTTAAACAGTCTGTGAGCCAGTTTTGGTGTAGGTTCCAAAACATTCAAACTTTTCCAGGCAGTTATTGAAGTAGATCACTTTACCTTAAGGATATTTATTCTGAACTTACTGTATTGTCTACAAACTTTCTATGGACCTTCCTTATTTTGCTTGCCATGAAAACAGAGAAGGCGTCTTCCGTCTAGATGACTGCTACATCCGGGCAGGTCTCTGTGGCTGCTTCTGTGCCGCTGCACTTCGTCTCAGTCTCCATGGAGCTCTGCTAACTAAGCTGCTCCCCAGCTCTACTCTCAAGGATGAAGTGCAGCTGGGCCTTTGATCTTACTACGGAATAGACTCTTGCTCATGCTAGGCAAGAACCCTACCTCGAGGTGCACCGTAGGAATCTCTCTTACTTGGGAGGCGGAGGCAGGACAGTCGCAAGTTCAAAGCCTGCCTATGAAACTCAGTGAGACGCAGTCTCAAAAGTAAAAAGAAAATTGAAAATATAGCTTAGCCGTACATACAAAATGTCGGCCCTCAGTTCAGTCCTGTGTATGTGTGTGTGTTGAGGGGGCAGGTGATAACGCTCAAATAAAGACAAACCGAATAATGGGAATTTCTGATTCTATGATATCTAAGCAGTAACTTTTATAATCTATGATCAGAGATGTTACCTTACTATAGAATATATATAGTATAGTATAGCATATAGTTTATTATATAGTATATATTCTAATTAAAATCTGATTATTACTTTATAAATTTGCCCCAAATGTAACTTAAATTTTAAATGAAAAAAAATGTAAGCAAAGTTTGGCACTAAGTAGATGTAAACCTAGAATGTTTAAACCCTCTTCAGATATGAGCCATGGCAGAGTATGTTTTGCAGATCTAGAACCCTTACATTGAACATAGAAGAGGGTGGGAGACACAGCTCAGTGGCAGAGCACACACCTCCCATGCTGGAGGTCCTGGTTTGGTCCCAGCCCGATAAAGAGTAACAAAAGCTGAACAGAATATTGAGTAGCTGAGCGTCTTCCAAACCAGCCCTCTTAAGGTAATCTTCTAAAGGACATCACCTGTCAGGGGTTTCTGAGAGTTCAGAGGAATGGGTCTGTATTCATCTCTGCACATCTGCAAAGTCTGCATGTGATTTTCACTACTAATTTGTGTTTCATTTTAACTTGACAGAATTTTAGTCTCGATTGGTGAATCGTTTGGGGTGAGTATTTTCTTTCTGAGTAGTATGATGGCATGGATGGACTATTAAGTACGACCTAAGTGACAAGATGAGGCGAGCACTTTTGTGTGCCCTCATAGCATCTTTTATTTGGTGGTTTTGTAGTAGGATATCTGTATACTGATACCTGTAACTGTGCTGCAACCATAAAAGAAACTAAAGGTTACTCAAACATTTTATCCGGGCATATTAAAAAGAATTAGAAAACAGATCATCTATCTTTGATATTTCTAAAGCAGACTTGCTCAACTTCTAACTTGTTTCCTAAACATTTCCCTGAGATGAAATGATGTATCTATATACAGTTATGTACTTTACATATGTAACCTACTTTTCCTGATAATACTCCTTCCACCAACACATGTTCTTTAACTCTCTGGGCACAACTGCTATCCTACAGTTCAATTCAGTTGGTGCTGATTACCCAGTTAGAGCCCTCATTGTGGTGCACTTCAGTGTCCATCCCCAGGTACGCCAGTCTCAGCTGACCACAATTCAGACTTTCTAGAACACGTCCCCTCCTTAGGTTTGATTATTTTCGAAAGAATTCAGAGTTCCAGCAAATGCTTTACTTACTATTAACAGGTTATTATCAGGATACAGATGAATAGGCAGATGAGAGAAACCTAAAGTGAGATCCACGGGGGTCCCTACCCCGTATAGCAGCTTTCTGTCCCTGCGAGGTCCACCAGTTGCCAAGCTCCCCAGCATTGCAGCTGATGGATTTTAGCAGAATTCACAATACATACCTAGCTAAATAACTAAATTTTTGCCCCCATTCTCCACCCTGGATGTTAAAAACTGTGGCTGGAAATTCCTAGCTTCTAATCATGCTTTTCTTTCTGCAAATCAGATTCCTTCCTGAAGCTAAAGTTTGGGGGTATAAGAAGCATCACTTCATTAGAACAAAAGATGGTTTTATTTTCCTCTTCATTTAGGAAATTTCCAGGGTTTAGGATCAGGCACAGGAGACAAAGGCCACATAACCTTTCTTTGATGCCACATGTCTGCGTATAATACGCATATAGTGATGTAAATGTTGGCAGGGGTTTTTAAATTCAGTAACATATGAGTAGGATTAGATATACTCTAAGAGGTACACACCATATCTAACTCTTACCCAGCCTGCTGTCTTGGCTGTCTCTAACTACAGTTCACCTCTACACACACATTCTCTCTCTTCCTCGACATTTCCTGCTCTCTCTCACCCTTTCTCTTTCTCAGACTTCTGAATTTGGGGATGATCTTTCTCTGGTATAGCAGTTAAGAATCGGTTAAATGATTAGCCAGATGAAATTGCACACATCTTAAATCCAAGTACTTGCAAAGCTGAGGCAGGAGGATCATGAGTTCAAGGCCAGGTTGGGCTTGCATAGCTGCATAGTTGAGTTCTGGCGAGCCTTGGCTATATAGCAAAGCCCTGTCTCAGGAAAGAGAGAAGATAGAAGGAGTAAAGGAGAAGAAAGAGAAAAGAAGTAATTCGACAGGTCCAAGTTTGTATGCTTCATGGCCAACTACAAAAGCTGTTCTGGTGTTGTGACCTCGTTTAAAGAGAGCTGCAGCTGTTGGCTTTCACAAGAATGGAGTAAATATCTATTCTTTTATTTTATATTTTAATAATTAATTTATTTGTAAGCAGAGAGAGAAAACACACAGACACAGACACACACACACACACACACACACACAGACACACACACACACACACAGAATGAACACACCAGGGCCTTTTGTCACTTCAGTCAAACTCCAGATTCATGTGCCACTTTGCGGGTACTGGAGAATTAAACCTGATCTGGTAAGCTTTGCAAGCAAGCGCTTTTAAACAGTGAGCCATCTCCTGAACCCTCACTTTGGTACTTCTTACATAGCTTTTATAAGTTTTATTGTGATGGTATTCTCGTGCAAAAGAGTTCTCGCATCTCCAATAATAACCTGGACAAAAACTCTGAAGTCTTTTGGATATTTAATTTTCTTATTTAAAAACTTTATGGAACAACAGCATCTCAAATGCCATTAGTAATGATGGTTTGTAAGAGACAAGTTATACAAATAAATTATCAACGTAATAGCCAAAGTACCTGTGATCTTCCTTCTCTTTATGTAATACCCTAATATAACCCTATCAAAGATAAGGTTCCAGAAAGCTGACCCTGTTTGCTGCTTTGGGGAATGAGCTCTGGTCCCAACACGTTTGAGAGCATAGTCCGAGAGGATGTGGGAAAAGGCAGGAGGACAGGAGAGGACCAGGTATTGGAGTGTGTGCCACATGAGGACAAAATTGCATGGCTATTCCAATCTGAGACTTAAAGTCTCTTATTTAGTTTAAAAAGTCAGAGAACTCATCTTCATGAGATTACTTCTGCCTGTTTGTGGCTTACCTAGAAATATGTGCATCTGCTAACTTAAAAATGTTGGCATTTACTGATTTAAAAATGAGAACTCTAATTCATAGACATCTGAGAAGTTTCAGAAAATAAATCAGATGGTATGTAACAGTGACCGGGTACTCAAGAGAAGTGCTGAAGGAAGCAACCCTCCTAAACCTCTGAAAAAACTGCGCTTCGACATCGAGGGAGCCGATGAAGCTGACGGAAGGTAGGAGCCCTGCGGGTTGGTTTCTAAGAAGCCCAGCAGGTCTGTAGAGCACAGAGTCTCAGGGCTGCTCACAACTTCCTCCAGTCCTTTTCATGCCAATTTTATGTGCGATGAGAAGGACTCAAAATAATGGGAACGAATGTAGCCCGAAATAAAAAGCACTGTGCAATATGCCTTCTACTGAAATTCAGTGAAGATATCAAAGGTTAAAGGTCTGACCATTAAACTGTTGATAATTTTGTTAAATTTTAACATTAAATTTAAAAGTTCTTACTCTTGAAAAATGCTAAATACTGTGCTTTATAAGAACCACTGAAAGATATATACGATCATAAATTTATGACATTTTAATTTTAGGTAATAAACTTTAAGAATTTAAATAATTTTTAAATTATTAAATTAAATAAATAAATTAAATAATAATAATACTTAAAATTTCATTGAAAGTACCATACTTATAAAAATTTTGAGTTCCATTTAGGTATATAAAATGTATTTGTTTAAATCTGCAGTAAACATCTTCCAGGGGAGTCCAAATTTCAACAGAAATTGGCAGAAATGAGTAAGTATTTACCATCCCACTTTACACAAAGGAAAAAAATAATTGCTTTTTTTATTGTAAAACCTTTTCACTGTATAAAAAAAATCCACATAGAATTCCTTCAAGTGGTAGATTTATTTATTTTATTTTTATTTTTATTTATTTATTTTAAATTACATATAAACTGTAATTGGGTCAGGAGTACACATGTGTGGATTAAGTGGTCATCAGTATCCTTCCTGTAACCTTTCCTGGAAGAAGACTCATCTGCAGCACTTATGATGAGGAGCTCTTTGATAGTGGGGAGTATGGGAACTGGCACAGGCACATCTGGCCCTTACTTAAAGAATAATGTTTGGGCTGGAGAAATGGCTCAGCGGTTAAGGCACTTGCTTCCAGTGCCTAAGGCCCCTGGTTCAATTCCCCAGGACCCATATAAGCCAGACCCACAAGGTGGTGGCCCTGGTGCGCTCTCTCTCTCTCTCTCTCTCTCTCTCTCTCTCTCTCTCTATATATATATATATATATATATATACCTTTCTGCTTGAAAAAAAATGAATAAATAAAATATTTTTTTAAAAAAGAATAATGTTTCAGGCTGGGGAGATAGCTCAGTCGGTAAAGTGCTTATCATGAAAACCTGAGTTCAATTCCCAGAACACATATAAAGAAAGCCAGATGCAGTGATACACACCTGTAGTCTCAGCACTGGGGAGATGGAGACAGACAAGTCCTTGGATTTCACTGGCCATCCAGTCTAGTCTACTTCTTGCTGCTTCTTCCAGCCAATGAGAAAATCTGTCTCAAACAAAAAGAGTGAACAGCTAGGGAAGGACACACAAGGCCTTCACACACATGCACATAACATACACATGCACCTGCACACACATATACAGAAAGGAACAGTCTTTTATTCTCTGTATTTTTTAACTTTCCTAATATGAAGACTTTAAACAATTTCTAACAAAGTATTCCATTCCTGGAAATCATAATTTTACAAATAACATCAGATCATTTCTAAATTTCAATGTGATAGAAATTTGGAATGGTAGGTGGGAGTGTCACTCAGTGATAGTGTTGCCTAGCACGCACAAGGCTCTGGGTTCAATCCCCAGCACCAAATAAACATGGGGACTCTGGGAGATTGCACAGTTGTTAAAGGCCCCTGCTTATACAAAGAGGCACATGCATCTGGAATATGTTCACAGTGGCAGGAGGCCTTGGTATGCCCATTCTCTCTTTCTCTCTTAAATAAACAAAATTATTTTTAAAAGAACACATGGGCTTGGTGACTCATGTTTATATAATTTCAGCAGTGGGAGGTCTTAGGAAGAGGATCAGATTCAGGGTCATCACAGGATGCTGGTTAGAATGCAAGGTAGAAGGTGGTGGTGCTATGTTTAGAACTTTCAAATTTTCTTTTTCAAATCTGATTATTCTTTTTAAAAAAAATCTATCTGTGTGTGTGTGCGCGCGCGCGCACTTGCTGCTGCAAACAAATGCCATCTAGCTCTGTGTGGGTACTGGGGAATTGACTCTGGGCTGCTTTGCAAGTAAGCACCTTTAACCACCAGACTATTCTTTGTGCTCCCCCACTTTGGTACTGAGGATTGAACCCAGAGCCTCATCCAGTGAACTACACATAAGTCCTCTGTTCTTGTTTCTTTTTTAAGTAAAACAAACCCTGCAGGGTGTGGTGGTTCACACTTTAATCCCAGCACTCAGGAGGCAGAGGTAGGAGGATTGAAGTGAGTTTGAGGCCACCCTGAGACTACATAGTAAATTTCAGTTCAGCCTGGGCTAGAGTGAACCCTAGCTCACAAAAAACAAAACAAAACAAAAGTCTGTCTCAAAGTCAAGAATTTTTAAGTAATTTAACTAATCTGGTTTTGGGCTTGAATTAGCTATTATGCTTTAAATGTCAGTGCCAATGTAATTTTACAGTGCCCACAATCCATCTGCAAATACAAGGGAATTCTTAGCTTTGTGGAAAATCTGTCACACATCCTACACACCTTGGAGCCCATGGTTCTAGTTAGTCTGGGCAGGCACATGCCCAACCTGACCCTCATCTCTGGAAAAGTGGTCTGCAAAAGGACACACATGGGAGTGTGCAGGACCCGCTTTGGGGTTTGCAGAGGAAACACTAGAAGGTCTACTGATTTTCGTTTCATCTCTTTAGTGTTTGTTTGGTTCTTTTATACACATACAATACAGATAAAGAGGCAGACATATTCCAGTGGTACATGCATGCTGGAAAAAAAATTTACTGCCAAGAAACTTTGTTTTTTAAAACTTTAGGTAGGTAGGCATGGTGACATGTGCCTGTAATCCCAGCACTCGGGAGCCTTGAACAGGAGGAGCTTTGCGTTCAAGACTAGCCTGTACTAGACAGCAAAGCCCCATCGCAAACAAATCGTAATAATGACATGAACTGTGGAGACCCCTGCTTCTTCAAGATCACGGCTCCATTGATCTGGCGAGAATGGAGGATATATGCAATGATGCAGCTCCTTTCTTTATTCTCCTTTCAGCATCTACTCGAACACGAATGCAAAAGCAGAAGATGAACGACAGCATGGACACCTCGCACAAGGAGGAAAAGTGAGGGTCTCGGGATGCTGGTGGACAGGGACACTGTCTAGTTCTCCCAAGTTCTACCTATGGCCACATCGAACATCTCCAACCCACTGTGTAGATGTGAAATGTGCAGATGCAGGCTGAGTGAGCGCTAAGCAGTCCATGGGAGACATCGTTACTACAGGAAGGAAAATCTTGTGTAAATCGTGCCATAGCAGACGTTTGCATTTCGAGTCCAGTCGCTCTGCCTCAGGACTGCTGAGATGGCTCACGGCCTCTGACTACTTTGCCTTCCCTTAGAGAAGATGTGTGATGTTTGCTCTTGTTTTTTTTATTTAATTTATATTTTTAATTTAACATGAATACCCTTAGAACATGTGTCCTGTCTTCCAGATGCCATTTGATTGAGTGCCCATTCACCCAAATGATCCTAAACTAGGAAAACATGACTGATTTTACACATTAGACTTGTTTAGCATTGAAATCTCATGTTCTATGTGCTTGTTTAAAATGTTTACCTTTTAAATACAAGCAAGAAACAAAGTATGAACAGAATAGTGTCCTACTACTGAAGCAGATTGCATACCTCAAAACACGTAAGAACTTACTCTAATTCATAAACGCATGCTTTCAACTGAAGACCACTGCGCACTCGAGGTTGTAATTACTGGAATCACTGAATTTAAGAGCACCGTTGAGTACTTGAAAAAGCAATCTGACCACAGCTTTGCTGCCCAGGAGCTTAACAGTGTGTAACCCAAGTGCACTTTCTAACTTTCTGGGTCCTAAATAATCAAGATACAAGTTAATTTAATTTTATAGCAGACTGTTAACTATAGCAGCCTTAATTTTTTCCACAGAGATTTGTCTAATTGCTTTTCAACAATTATTCTACTCCCCTCCCTTTGGGGAGGTCTGTGTTTTCTCTAGAATGGTACATGTCTTCCAAGTATCTTTTGAACTAGCAATTTCCTAATTTTTTTAAGTCAATATGGTCTAACACTGGCACTTCCAAAGCCACATTATTTCTAGTCCAACATTGCAAGTAATCAAAAGTGTTTCTCAGCCATTAATGTTTCTGATTTTGTGCAACTGCTCCAGATTAAAAATAGCGTTATTTAAAAAGAGGCACTCCTTCACCTCTTCCACCTAGAGGTGTATTTAAGCTATCTTGTGTAATTAACTTATTTAGAGATGGTATAATTTAAAATAGGTGGTATTTAAGGTAGCATCAATAAACATTTAGGAAAATCACTTTTGTCTAAACTCAGTTCTTTTTAAAAAAGGAAACCTGGTCCTATTAGAAAAGTTTTATTTTGTGCTCAATTAAGTTTCAGATTTACTATTTCGACAGTCATCTTGATAACAAAGGCAACAGAGAGCTTCACCCCACTGCATTGTTTTGCATGATCATCATACAGATTATTAGTTGGGCTTTAGGTCAAGGGCTTACTATACTTCTGGGTCTTTCGGTAAGAAGTTCAAGGAGAATTGGTGACAGAACTTTAGATTTCAAAGAATCTGTATTAAGATCGCTTAAGGCTTCAGATATTACGCTATTGCTTTTTTGTATTGGTTGAAACTATACATTCAGAAATGCTGTTACTATTTTCTATAACTGATAGTTTGTCTATTTTAAAATAAATTAGTTGTTAAGAGCCTTAGTGTTTGGGTGTTGTGGTTTTTGTATTAAGTGGTGACCTTTTACGAGGCCTTCAAAGGGGCTGTGAGACCGACTCTTCCTGGCTCATGATGTGAGCAGTCTGACATATATGCATGTGTACCTGCCACCACATGTTGCCACCTCCTGAGGCCCAGAGAATGAGTCTGCCTCATCTTTGACTTGCCAAAAGAAACCTTTTCTTTTTATAAGTTAATTGTCTCAGGCATTTCCTTATAACAATGATAACTAATGCATATTGTAACACTATATGTTAATGAGATCAAAGCAAGCTCTTTTACTATGACAACAGAATAGTCCTAAGTTCTCATAATCCTTTTTTTGTGTCCATCATTTAGGGCTCATTCTTATATGTTAGAACTGATTGTGATAATAGTATTATAAAGGCTTGTGATGTACAGTCATTACTAGTAGGCCCTAAATTGAAAATATTACCATTTTAACTGATATTACTGACAAAATCTGTAGGTTTTGTGTTTCTATGGTTTGGCAAAGCAGTATTTTTTTTCTTCACAATTCTCTAAACCAGTTTGTTTTGGTAATGATGGGGCAGTAATAAAACAGGAACCATGTTATGGTTCAGAGTAACTAGTGACCTACACTAAAGAACACTGAACATTCCCTTCTAGTAGCAATGCTGGCCTCGAGCTCCTCATCGACCAGCCTTCACCTCCAAGAGTGTGACACGCCGGCCAGGTGAAGACACTGCTATAGTCCTATACAATTTAATCTTTTTCTGTGAACTTGAGAGTAAAACTGCATTGGAAACTCATTAACGTGAGCTTCCTTGTTGGAGTAAGAGGAAGCAAAACTCAAGGCAAGAAAATCTTAAACTTACATAAAAGGAAGGATCCATTCCTTTCTGATGTGGTTTCACTATGAGAATGTTCAACTATCAGAAAGAAACACCCGCTCCTAGAAGTGTTGATGAGCCCAGCCTCAGACCACCTGACATCTCTCAAGCTAGTTTGGAACTAGCCCTTCCTTATTATGTGGAGTCCTAAGTATTAAGAGAAGACAGCCTGTGGAGCTGACGAAATATGCTGAATTAGAACCCTCAGATGTGGTCTGTGAAAGTGTGGAGATGATGAGATAAGCTTCAAGATAGAAACAACAGTGCATCCCTCATATAACAAGCCTAGAGAGAAAACATGGAAAGAATCCAGACTAGTAACTGCCTCCGGCCCTACAGCTGTTGACTCACTGTGTTTAGCATTGCTTAAAAAAAAAAACAAAAAAAAAACCTACCTGCTCCCTTTTGTTCCAAAGGGCTCTGAGAAGCTTTACAAAACCCTGCCAGAATCCTGTGTGGAGATGAGCTTGGAGATGCTCAGGGGACGCAGGAGCATTCCCACCAACACAGCTGCTGCTCCGGTGCACCTACTATTCACCATGCTTCTTCAGAGGTTGAAAGTTTCTGGGTACAGCGTAGACCTAAAGATATTGATGATTAGATGTAGCCATCAGCTCTGGTTTCTTTGTTCCCTTCTGTTCTCTAGCTATGGCATGGTGTCGATGGGCCGGGAGGTGAGCTAGATAAAGGAGCCTTATTTTTATTATGGCAGCCTGCTATTTTTGTAAGGTGGTGATTGGGTTAAACACAAAGTACAGTAGTAACTGATCTTCCCTTCCTGGGTGAATGAGCAGATGACTCAATATTGACTTCAGCATCCACGTGAGCCGTGTTAGGCTGCTGCTTCTGTTGAAGCGATGCTGTGTTTTGATTGTGCTCCGGAGCTTTGAACACTCACTACTTGGCCTCCCCTTTCTTCCTCAGAGCTCTCACCATCCAGATGTGACAGACAGACTTGGAAAAGGCTAGTTAGGTTGAGTCTTGCCCTCACTCAGTCATCTTTGTATGAATCAAATGGTTATGGAGTTTTGTTTCATGGGGAATTTTTCCTGGTTGTCCCCCTGCCCCCCACACACAGTTTTTTAGCAAATGTTCATGAAGAAAATGAGCACTTAGAGCTGTGCCACTAATGAAAGGAGATCTGGTCTAAGAGTGCATTTCTTTACAGAGCTGTGTCCCTACCATCCTTTGGGCCCTCTGCTGGAAAAGTAGAGTCAAGTCTCAAATAATGCCTTTTAAATTGTATCCTCTAATATTATACATGCAGAACAGTACTGTACCACCCCTCTGTGAAGGTAGAATACCTTGGACCTGCTTTATGATGCGTAGGAGTGACTGTGCTTTATCACAGCTGTGTGTGATGATGTTCCTCTGGAGTGTTTTCTTTCCAGATGATGGGGAAGCTTAAAAATAAAAATAAAATAAAATGGTGCCAGGTGCCATAACAGTTTAAAAAAAAAAACTTGCCAGAAATAGGACAGAAAAGGATAGAGGGTCTTTGAAGACACTATGAAGCCTGAAAACCCAAATCTGCCAGGATTATTTTAGGGAGAGTTAGGCTACAGAGGGGAGGCAAGCAGGAAGGCCCAAGTCAAATGTTTCCCAGCTTCCCAACCAGGCTCCAAAGGCGGAGGGAGAGGAGAGAGTCTCCATGTCTGTCTCCAGGGAAGAAGCCTCTGGGAAAGGCACACGTACACACATGAAGCAAAGTGGGAAAGTCCAAGCCAAAGACCCCCTCACCTATCGGGCTGGAGAACACAGATCACATGCAGCAAAGCAGGACATCACCCAGAGGCCCTTCCTCTTCCCAGACAGACTGGTAGAGGGAAGAGGAGTCTGAGAGTGCCTCCACCACCACCCCACACACATACCATCACATAGGGAAACAGCCAAGTTTACCAAAAGGGCCCGGAAGCTAGGGCCATGAAGTAAAAACAGAGAGGAGAGATTTACGCATATGGTTTATAAAATTTTATATGGGTCAAACATCAAATCAGGATGGGAGTGTTACCCTCAGAGAGATCGGATTGGTTGGTGGACTCAAGAGGCTGACTCGGGCGGGGGAAGCCCACAGGTATGTTAGGCCCATGAAAACGTGAAGCAGAAAACTGTTGCTGAGGAATTGCTTGCAGCCATCTGGGATGAGAAGGGGTCAGACTTGGGCTCCAGACCTGCCAGGGAAGGCAAGGTGACATCTGGGTTCTCTTTGGGCCACTGTCCCTGGATGCTTACAAAAAAAGCTACCTTGCTCCTCCTCTTCTGTATCAAATGTGCCATGTGGAGGAGACTCAGATTATGGGGCAGTGATCTTGGTCTGGGGAGATGGCTCAAGGCGTAAAAGCACCTGTTGTACAATTATGAGGACCTGCATTTGATCCCTATCACTCACATTAAAAAAAAAAAAGCTGGGCTGGAGAGATGGTTCAGCGGGTAAGGCACTTGAATCCAGTGCCTAAGGCCCAGGGTTCAATTCCCCAGGACCCACAAGGTGGTGGCCCTGGTGCGTGTTTCTCTCTCTCACTCTCCTCTCTCTCTCTCCTCGAAAATGAATAAATAAGCCGGGTGTGGTGGCACACGCCTCTAATCCCAGCACTCGGGAGGGAGAGGTAGGAGGATTGCCATGAGTTCAAGGCCACCCTGAGACTACAGAGTGAATTCCAGGTCAGCCTGGGCTAGAGTGAGACCCTACCTCAAAAAAAAAAGAAAAGAAAAGAAAATGAATAAAAAAAAAAAAAAAAAAAGCTGGTGCTCCATGCCTAGAACCTGAGTGCTGAGGACAACTAATCTAACCAAAAAGAGTGCCAAATGCAGAGACTGTCTCAGGAACATAAGGCAGAGGAGTCACACAGGAACACACTGGACATCTTCCTCTGGCTTCTTGGCATGTGTGCAGTGGGGTCCACATCTGTACACACACATGCATACCCACCCACACACAGCAATGAAGAGCAAAGACAATGTAATGAATAGTAATTAGATTGTTTATAAAGTATGTTTTAGATTATAGACTGCTATGAGAGTGGGTCTAAAAAGCTGCTCTAAAAAATAAGTTTATGCCCACTAACCCGCTGACCCCATGTGAAGCCAGGTTGGGGACACCCAACATGGCCTCCAGTTCCAGGCCAGGTAAGCAAGCCGCCTTGCAGCTCCAGATAAGCCTGGTCACCCAGGACTCTGCCCATTACTCCTCGGACCGCAGGTGAGACCAGGTTGGGGACCTGTGCCTGGACCTCCCACTGGCTCTTGTGCCCCACAATCCCCTGACCATAGGCAAGGCCAGGTGAGGGAGCTGTGCCTCAGCTCCCCACCACCCTGTGTGTCCCATGATCCCACACGCCCACTGACCCCAGGTTCCAGGCCAGATAAGCAAGCCGCCATAGCTCCAGACCAAGCTGTGCACCAGAGATCCTGCCCATAAATCTGACTTCAAACTGAGTGCCGGTGCCTTGGCCTCCAGTTGGCCCTTGTGCTGGGAGACTGGCCTCCAACCCCAACCCCAGGTAAGGTCAAGGTATGGAGCTGTGGCTTGGTTCGCCACTGAAAAGGGAGAGATCACATTAGATACCAAAGAAATTGAAGAAACATCAAGACATACTTCCAAAACCTCTATTCCACAAAATTGGAGAACCTGAAAGAAATGGATGAATTCTTGGACACCTACTGCCTACCAAAACTAAACCCAGAGCAGATAAATCTCTTAAATAAACCTATTACATTGATCAAAATCAAAAATGTAATAAAAAACTGCCCCAGAAAGAAAAGTCTTGGTCCTGATGGATTCTCAGCTGAATTCTACCAAACCTTCATCACAGAACTCAACCACTCTTTCTGAAGCTTTTTAGAGTAACCAGAGAACAGGGAACACTTCCAAACTCCTTCTATGAAGCTTGCATCACTCTAATACCAAAATTGGACAAAGATAAATCCAGAAAGGAAAACTACAGACCTATATTCCTGAAATTAGATGCAAAAACTCCAAATAAATTTCTTGCAAATCGAATTCAACAATATATTAAAAGTATTATCCACCTCAACCAAGTAAGCTTCATCCCAGGGATGCAGGGTTAATTCAACATATGGAAATCAATCAATATAATCCACCACATTAATAAACAACCACAAAGACCACACGGTCACCTCAATTGATGTAGAGAAAGCCTTTGACAAAATCCAACACAACTTCATGATCAAAACCCTTGGAATAGAGGGCCTATACCTCAATATAATTAAGGCCATATACAAAACTCCTAAAGCCCAAATAATATTCCATGGGGAAAGACAAGGAGTTCCCACTAAATTCAGGAACAAGACAGGGTGCCCACTCTCACCATTGTTCTTCAACATAGTCCTTGAAGTCCTAGCACATGCAATAAGACAGGAGAAGGGCATAAAAGGGATACAAATTGGAAAGAAGTGAAACTATCCCTTTTTGCAGATGACATGATTTTATATATATATATATATTAGACCCAAAGGTCAACACTATCAAACTACTGAAGGTGATTAATACCTTCAGTAAAGTGGAAGGATACAAAATTAACACACAAAAAAATCAGTAGCCTTCCTGTATGCAAATGACATGCATACAGAAAAAGCCATCAGTAAAGCATTCCCATTTTCAATAGCCACAAATAAAATCAAATACCTTAGAATAACACTAACCAAGGATATGAAAGACTTGTATAATAAAAACATAACATTAAAGAAGGAAAGTGAGGATGCCATGAAAAGATGGAAAGATATGCCATGCTCCTGGATAAGTAGAATTAAAATTGTGAAAATGGCAATACTTCCAAAAGCCATATACAGATTCAACACAATACCAATAAAAATAGCCCCATTCTTTGCAGACATAGAAAAAATATCCAAATTTATTTAGAACGGCAAAAGGCCTCAGATATTCAATACCATCCTTAGTAAATGAAGCACGTCAGGCGGTATCATCACACCTGACCTAAAGATATACTACAAAGTCATAGTGACAAAAACAGCATGGTACTGGCACGAAAATAAAACAGACAGACCAATGGAACAGAACTGAAGAGCCTGCCCTAAGCTCAAGCAACTATAGGTACTTCAAATTCTACAAAGATGCCAACAATGTTAACTGGCCTAAAGATAGCATCTTTAACAAATGGCTCTGGACAAATTGGAGAAATACTTGCAAGAAAATGAAACTAGACCCTCTCCTCTCACCATGCACAAAAATGAACTCCAAATGGATCAAAGAGCACAACATTAAGACCTGAAACTCTGAAAACCCTGGGAGAAAAAAACGGGGAAAATCTATGAGATAGGAAGAAGGTAAAACTTCCTGAACAAACCTCTGATAACGCAGGAAGTGCAACAATCACTTAACCAATGGGATCTCATCAAGCTAAAATGCTTCTGTACAGCCAAGCATACCATACTCAAAGCCAATAGACCACCATCAAACTGGGAGTTAATCTTTGCCAGCTACAACACTGATAGAGGTCTAATATCTAAAACATACAAAGAACTCAAAAAATTAAATGAAAAAGTATCAAACAGCCCTCTCACAAAATGGGGAATCAATTTCAACAGGGAATTCACAGAGGAAGAAATACAAATGACCAACTTCCATTTGAGAAAATGTTCAGTATCATTAATCATCAGAGAAACGCAAATCAAAACAACAATGAGATTCCATCTAATTCCAGTCAGAATGACAATCATTATAAAATCTACCAACAATAGATGTTGGCGAGGATGTGGGGAAAAGAGACCTTAATTCACTGCTGGTGGGAGTGCAAACTTGTACAAGAACCATGGAAAGCAGTGTGGAGGGTCCTGAACAGGATGGATATAGAGCTACCAATGGACCCAGTTATCCCTCTACTGGGCATCTACCCCATGTTTCCTCGCCGAAGCAGACATTTGCTCAACCATGTTAATAGCAGCTCAATTCATAATAGCAAAGAATTGGAATCAACCCAAATGCCCATCACTGGAAGAATGGATATCAAAGTTGTGGTATATATACACTATGGAATTCTATGCAGCTGAAAGGAAAAATGACATAATGAAATTTAAAGAAAATAGATGGACTTAGAGCAGATCATTCTTAGTGACCTCACACAAGAGCCAAGCACTACATATTCTCCCTCATATATTGTTTCTAACCAGTCTGACCTTGAACATTAAGAAAATCTTGCCGGTTGTGGTGGCACACGCCGGTAGGATATTGCTGAAGAAAATCTTGTCAGTGAACAGAGGGACTGAAAAAAGGGATGGAAGAATTGGAGGAGGGAGGAATGGGATGGTGAGGGGACTCATACTATAAACTAAACTAATAATGAATTGATACCATAAAACCCTAGCTTTAATATAGTAAGCTCCTGAGGAAGCTGAGGGCACCACCTGGTAAGAGGGGCCATGAACAGAAGGGGAGGAAGCCTAACCTCAAGAATAATTGCTCAGGCCTGAATCTCCCTGTCCGTTATTGGTTCCTTCCCACACTGAGCTGTTGATCAAAGAGACCCAGGAAGTCCCCAAAATGTGACAGACTTCTGTCAAAGCTTTGAATACCTGCCCCAGGCCTAAGGTAAGACCCTATTGCTGAAGAAATCACACAGTATCATCAAACAACACCAAGAGATCCTGCTAGATCCAGAATGGTAACCAGCTCCCAGATGATAGCATGTGTAGCACTGGAAGGTGTTGCATGAGCTACCAGGGAATTGACTCAATGATATTTGGAGAAAGCAGAGACCACTGATATACAAACAACATAAGACAGTTGTCAAAAGAAATGATGAACACACTGAAGAGACACGCAAGTCAAGAAACGCTCATCTGTGCAATAGTGGTGCTAAACCTAGAAGGGTATTCAATGGCTTACTGATTGTCTAAGATCCGCTCAGGACAAGGCACCCTTAACTGGAACTAGGATCCCTGACAAAATCTTATGGGGACTAAGAACCTGGGCTCCGGGAAATTTCTACTACCAGAGAGCTACAGAGAGACTACACCCACTAAGAGCTAGCCAAAATAGCAATGCTTGTTTCATTTAACCTATATTGATCTCACTCTCCGATGGAGATTCTGTTTTTATTTTTCAGAAGGCAGTGAGAGAGCTGGGGACAATTCAATTCCACCAGGATGATGGCTGACATCCTGGCAGGAGACAAACCACACCTAGCCTTTACACAGGGCCCAAATGAAACCTATGAGAAAGTGACGAGACAAACATGAGACCAATCATCACAGCAAGTCTGAAAACCCATGAAAGGTCAATGGAGACAGACACCAACAATACCCAACACAACCCAGGGCAAAGATCCAGAGATACTTAAGATCTCAACAACAAAGCAGACTTAAAACTCACCCAACATGACTCAGAAAACTGAGTGGAAGAGGGGGCAGAAAGAATCTAAGAGCTATGGTGGAGGAGAATGTCCAGAGTCATTGCCCCCCTCAGCAATAATGCACAAAGGGGGAAGAAAAATAAAGGGGCGGGGAAAGAAAAAAACTGGCTATCTCTGGTGCAGTTCATAACCCCCTAACCTATGGATACCGAGGAAAGACCCTAGTGGGTAAGAGATAGAGGTGGGAAATGGGGACATCTTCACAGGATTTGCTCATACAATGTATATACTTATTCATAATAAAGACATTAAATTAAAACGAATTTAAAATTTTAGAAAATTAAATTTTTTCTAAAGTTAAAAAATATTCGGTTTTGCTGGGCGTGGTGGCGCATGCCTTTAATCCCAGCACTCGGGAGGCAGAGGTAGGAGGATCACCATGAGTTCAAGGCCACCCTGAGACTACATAGTGAATTCTAGGTCAGCCTGGACCAGAGTGAGACCCTACCTCAAAAAAACAAAACAAAACAAAAAAATTCGGTTTTTCTTAAATAAACCTCATAAACTATGCAGTGTTTCCTACATGAGAGTGAGTTCTAGCCTTCCTTCCTAGATCCCACTCTACCTTAAATAAACACAATTTGTGATTTCTCCATAAATAAAATAATTCATAATTAAAAAAACAAATTTACATTGTATAAAATGGATTTATAGACACAGACACATGGTTGATATTTTATTAATTTTGTTGCTTTTTAGCAGTTTACAAAACATTTGTTCTATTATCTACAAATAAGCACTTTATTATCAAATACTTCTGCTTCAAAAGATTTCTATTTACCAAATGGTTTTCTTTATATAGCATACTGAACCACACACTAGAAGATATGACAATATTTTCTGTCCAGTTTGTCTTTTGCAACTGGGTGGCATGTTTTCATCCAAAACTTACACATTTTTCTCATTCTTGCTAACCAGGATCCATGAAATCTGTTGGTTACTTTCATCTAGTTCAGTTTTGCTCGGGTCCTGTTACGAAACCATTACATATACTCATCTCACTGAAAGAGATCCTTACCACAATGAAAAGCAAAGGCCTTTATGCCATTATGTAAGGCAGATGATACCAGAAATAACATTCATTCAAAGATAATATTCAATAGCCTCAAATAAGAAATTAATGATTCAGAGTAAACGGAAAATTAAAATTAGCCCTTGGGCCTTTGACAATCATTGCTAAGGCCTTTTGTGGATTCTGAATTAGCTATTTCAGAACAATGAACCATAAGAATATGAATCTTAATAATCACAGGCTACTTTAAATTCATTTTGTGTAATTTATTCCTTCATTCTATATTCTACAATTAAAGCTGTTCTTATGTCACCCTAGAGATTTATACTACCTTAACTCAGTGCCGCTACAGAAGGCACTATGCAAGAGGCTAAAGGGGTGTAGTCACTGCTCGCCGTCCAGCTGAATAACGGAACATTTGGCCAATATAGCACAGACACTTATACCAATGTGCCAAAGGCATCTAACTTAGATGATTAAAAAAAAAGAACTGGTACGTGTAATGGCATGCTCGTTTTTTAAATGAGTGCAGCCTCATCTAGTCAGAGCAGTCAACACTTCCTAGGTAAACTCATGGTTTGGGCACATGGAGGAAACTGACTACCATCCTTTTGACGTAACACAAGAATTCGGCCAGATGCAGCTCGCCATAAACACTATTAAAATAAAAATGGCTTGTTTTGCAGGGAAACATGAAAATATCTCCCTTCCCACAGGTGGGGTCACTTGTTTTTTATTTGTGTGTTTTTAAATTTTATTATTTCCAATTAAAGAGGAGAGGGAGAGAACATGAATTGGCATGCGAGGGCCTCTTGCCACTGCAAACTCCAGATACATGCATCACTCTGCATCTGGCTTTACGGGGATACTGAGGAACCAAACCGGGGCTGTCTGGCTTTGCAAGCAAGTGTCTTAACCACAAAACTATTGTTCCAACCCAGAATCAATTTTTGAAGTTATTCATTGATGGCTTGTTTGCAGGGAAATATAAAGACTTAACAACTTTCCCAAAGGTGGGATTAATTCTTAAAGGCCCCCACTTTGCTGGCTTTACTGATGAAGCTCTTCAGAAGGTCGTGGTCCATTTCTGCAAAGCCTGCAGTTTGTGTTACTACAGTCAAATGGTTTACGCAAAACCTGAAGCAGAATTCTTCTAAATCCTAGAATCAACAACAGTGGTTTAGTCAATTTGTATTTCCCAATGCGATACAGCATAACATGAAAATTCTTCAAACAAGGAAAAAGGGTTTGTCAGCCAATAGGAGGAATTATTGGCACAGAAATATCATCACAACATAACTGTTGGTACAGAAATACATATAACTAAAATGGATCCATGTTTCTAAAAATGTAAACAACACAGACTAACTGCAAAGAATGGCTTTTCTTCCCAGAGATAGACACATAAGCATAGGAATTCCACAATGCCTTTTTCTAAGAACAGTGCTAGAAAATTCCACCTTCAACATTTGTAAAAACACTATACTTCATTGGCGATAACAACTCATTGTTTGCCCACTAAATGTTGTAACTCATTATGGACAATAAATTTAAAAAAAAAAAGCCAAACAACATATGTTCTCTCTCATATATGGATCCTAGCTTCAAATGTTTAGGTTTGTAGGTGAGTTAAAAACAAAAAAAAAAAAAACACTATACTTCATGTTCCTCTCAGTCGTCAATACTTCTACTGGTGAAATGTTTGTAGGAGAAAGGTGATGAGCCAAAACAAATAATAATGCTGAGCAACTGCTTTCCTTGAACCCTGGTTTTTCCTTTGCAAGAAGACAGTGGAATGGACAGATTTTATCACGTTATACACAGCTTCAATAACCCTAACTTGGGAGTGAGTAGTACAGTGTATGCTTGGTATGTACAAGGCACAAGGTTCAATCTCTAGCACCAAGATAATTATTTATGTACACATGTATTTCTAATACACAATACACTTCTTTCCCCCTAAGTTCTGGGGGATGAATCCAGGGCCTCATGCAAGCTGGACTTGCTAGGCAAGTGCTCTGCTAATAAGCTGCAGTCCCAGCCCTGGGGAAAAATGAGGCCAGCCTGCTCAGCCCTGGAAGTGCTGCCTTCTGACCTGGCACCTGGAGCTGCCTGGGCTTGGTCAGTTTTTAAAGTTTCTCTGTTGCAACTAATTAATAAAGTACAAGCTCCCAATGATATCCAAGTAATTATATATGCACACTACACTTTGTTCTTTAAACACATAAGAACTACAGCAAATGCTTCAGAAGAAAAACTGAATGAATGAGCAATTGAAAACCGATCTGTGCTGAAGGTCATGCCATTGCACACACAAACCTACAGTACATTCTCTTTTAAGAAAAGATACAAAGCATCCGAGGAAAGCATTATTTCGTCCAGAAACAGACTAGCAGGCTGGTAAGCTCACTCTGGCAATTAGACACATTTCAGTCTCATAAATCCTCAGTGACAAAGTGAAAATTTTTGCCCATTTGAGAACAAAAATGTGCCTCGCTGATAGATGCTTTAGAAGTGACGGTTTTTGCTTACAGCGCATGAATGTAAAACAATTCAGAGCTGCACCTTTTCAGCTGAATACTACAGAAATGAAGAGGTTCATGCCCACACACACCACACACACTACAATATTAGTGTTTTGGAGGTGGTAGCTAGGCAATTTAGTGTTTTAGAAATCTGTACAATGTCATACAATTGTTGATGAGGAGCAAAAGGACCCTAAGAAATCACTTAGAGGGTACCTTCCTTTACTTCCTAGAGTGGGAATGTCCCATTTTTACTGCAAGCATCAGAGTTAGAACGAGTCCCTATGATTCTAAGACCATGAAAAAGTGGTCATATTCCTGGAGAGTCTCCTAGGGCACCCTAATCTAATGGTAGTTCTTTACCCATTAGGTTAATCCCAGAAGGGAGGCCTTGGGGTCAATTGCTTGCTGTTACTAGGTTGAACCACATTAAAGTTGCATTATATATTTTTTAAAAGTGGTTATAAAAGAAGAAAAGTCCAGAAAAAACAAATTATCCGTTATTTTGCAGTACAAGCATTTAAATGCTACTGCTTTGCACAGCTTCATGTTTAGCAAGAGGACTTGGTTCTCTTGGGCAATACAGAAACCACGTCTCTCTGGTTCATTCATGATTCCACGTGATGCTCAGACATTGTTCTCTTCTGCCCCAGACGAGCTCTTCCTTATTGTAAGCTAGCACAACTTCCCGCTTCACTGAAGAAACATCATGCCCACATCTCCTTGCTGGTTGCCTACGGACTTCCTCTTTCCTGGTCCATGATGGATACAAAGTTTGTCCCCTTGCTCCTTCCCTAGATCACCCCACCCCACCTATCCAGGGACAGACTCTACCCACTGTCTCTCTCTCTCTCTTTGCAAATAAAGTTTTTAAAAAAGTTTCAGAAAAAATAAGCATAGAGAAGGAAATACAATTATTCAAGGACAGCTCTGCCCATTTTAGTAAGTTGTCTACTTCCTGTGTAATGAATTTCTGTCTTTTTTATACTCTGCGATTTGTGCTTTAGAAAATAGGTAACACCTTTTCTTTTTTTAAAAAATACTTCTACTGATTATTTATTTGCAAGGAGAGAGAAAGATAGGGAGAGAGAGAGAGACAATGAGAATGAGCATGCCAGGGCTTCCTACCACTGCAAAGGAACTCCTGACACATGTGCATCTGGGTACTGGGGAATCGAAAGCAGGCCAGCAGATTTTATAAACAAGCACCTTTAACCGCTGAGCCATCTCTCCAGCCCAGCAATACTTTTTCACTTAATGATGTATCTGGAGTAACTAATTTCATATTAACATTTTATAAATAATCTACTAATCACATTTACTTTTTCTAGTTATCCAAAATTATAAACATGCACCCAGGTTTGGTGATGCCAGCCTGTAATCCCAGCTATTTGGGAGGGTAAGGCAGGAAAAGATTGCAAATTCAAGGTGTGGGAAACTAAGACTCTGTTTTGAAATAAAAAGAACAGCCAGAGCCGAGGATATGGTTCATGGCAGAGTGCTTGTCTAGCATGTGGTGCCCCAGGTTCAACCCACTCCTGCAGAGCAAGTCAACACAACCATCTCTGAAGCTAATCCACTTCATAAATCTCTGTAAGCAACCCCTTTCTTAAAGAATAACATCCTTAAGGCTTTTAATGCAAATTATACCAAACTGCCTCCAGGATTTTGTTCTTTCATCATTTAAGAAGAATACCCATTATTCTGGGCCTATCATAAAAATGTTTATAAAAATATATTCTCGTTTGATAGGTGAAAAGTTATACCTTATTTTCACTTACTTACATTTTCCATTTGTGCTTTGATCCATTATTTTTTTCCAGTGAAGCAGACCATACATACATATACATATATATATGTATGGGGAAACTTGCTTCATTCTATGTTACAAATACTGTTCCCAATGAGTCCTTTACTTTTGAGTTTTCTCTGAGGCATTTTTTGTATGTGTGAGTTTTTAATCTCTTGAAATCAATCATTTCTAGTCTCATAATAGTCGCTTATATTTTACTTTAATATGTATTGAACATTTTCTCTACGAATTTTCTTCTGCTCCATCTGCAATTGGCCCAGAGTTTATTTCATTCAGGTATGAAGGGGGCTGCTGTTCTCACCTGAGCCTCGTATTTCACAGCAGCTGAGAGCAGAGCAATTGCATTCTCCTCACAGATTCCTTGCTTGATCGTTTGCTGGCAGAGCTTCTTCAAACGATTTTCTCTATAAAATGTGGCCAAATCTAGCAATCCTAGTGGAAAGAAGTGTTTACTGGGGTTCAGCTCAATCACGAGTGATTTGGGCATTATTTTGCTATCATGCTCAGTGAAGCACTGAGTCAACACTTACTTAGGCTGACTTGTACAAGATAGCATCCTAAGACAGCAGCTGATACAAGCTATGCAAGCAAGACACATAGATGAACTACTGAAAAACTGGTGAAATGTGAAAATGACTCTTATATAGTTTTTCCTAGGAAATAACAGGAGTGCATTCCTCTGCTTACATCAGCAGTGTTTTCCCCAGGTCATACCCACCAGCACAAGTGCTACAGATTACAACAGGAGGCTGGACTATCGCTCAGGGACACAGCGTGTATGCTTCAGCCAAAGAAATAGAAAAGCCCCATTCTGGGCACCTGTGTGCTGTAACACATCCTATCTCTCTGCTCCTCTACAGCAAAGCTCCTAGAGAGCTATCTGAACTGGCTGTCTTTCCTTTCCGGCCAATCTTTCCGAAGCAGAACACTACCTCCGCCGCTCACAGAAGTCACACCTGTGGTTGTCAAAAATGGCTTCCACAATGCCAAATCCAAAGTTGAGTTTGGTTTTCACACAGAATGGGCAGATTTTGTCTCCTTATCACTGCTTCTGTTCTCCTAAGAAATTCATGACTGAGCTGGGCGTGGTGGCGCACGCCTTTAATCCCAGCACTCGGGAGGTAGAGGTAGGAGGATCGCAGTGAGTTCAAGGCCACCCTGAGACTCCATAGTGAATTCCAGGTCAGCCTGGACTAGAGCGAGCCCCTACCTCAAAAAACCAAAAAAGAAATTCATGACTGATTTCTCTTGGCTGGGCTATTTTTCCTGACCCAAATGTGTGTGTGCCCTAGGGTTCAGCTCTCAGATCCTCCTTCACTTATTTCTCCAAGTGAGCTCCAGCCGGTTGGATGCTGATGAATTCTGTGGTGTCTGTCACCTACTTTAAGTAATTCAATGAAATTCATCCGCCTTGAGAAACAATCTGAACTGTTCTAATCAGGAAAGACCCTAACTTGTTTAAGTAGATACAGCTGTCTCAATGCTCATCAGAGGGCTTGCTGGTAATGTCCGAATGAGAGCCACTGAGGGCATGTGTGCTTGGCTAAGTGAGACATCCTGAGTACAGTCCTTGTATGAAAGAGCTCCATCAACCTGAGCCCAGAAGTACATAGGTCAAGTTCTAAGTACAATCAGATCCAAGTGGCCCCTAACCAAAAGGTTACACTGTTATTAGGATCTCATGCCCCTGACCAATCCTTATCCAAAGAACCAATCCTCACCCAAAGAATTCAGATGAGATAGAAGCATAGCGTAGAAAACTAAATTATCATATAGCGAAAACAGCACACCTTTGAGGAGTGACAATGGCTGAGGGGGCTAATGTGTCTACTTTCAAAGTTTCTAAAACAAGCAGCTTCTTTTCTGAGGGACTGTCTGGTCAGATGATGGGGAGGCCCTTACAGGAGGGACAAGGGCATGCCGTGTTTGTTTGTTTTAAGCAGAAAGAATGCTTACTAATAGTAATCTGATGAGGTTAGGACTCTAGGAATCAAGTTTAGATACTTATCTATTAAATGAAGTGCTGGGCAACTCAGGATGTCAGGTTCTCCTCTTGGCCTGTAATCAGAGTCTTATAATTCCAGCCCCTAGTTTTATAGACTGCTTATTAAGAGGGAGAGAGAGAAAGGCCCTGATGTCCTCCAAGCCTTTTAATCTCTAACTCCCTAACAAACTGACTCTTATATCTAGAATATTGTCACATCTACCTCAAATTAGCCTTTCATGTAAGGCCTTTACCAGAATGCCTAAAGCTGGGATTTTATCAACCTTAACATACTGGTGATATACAATTTTAAATGTTAGTAAGTATGGCCTCCATTTGGACTCTTGCAAATGAAAAGGGTTCATTTATAACAACAATAATAGAAACCAACAAAACAAAATAAAACCTGCCACTTACAGTTATCAAGGAGCTCAAACTCTTTTTGCCTTTTCCAAGTCACAGGCAAAGCCTGTTGCTCTCCGTCTTCCTCGTCCTTGTGAATAGCACTTTCAACTAACCCAGTATTTAAGCCAAATACCTCAACACAGTCCTTCTCCTCACACCTCAGATCCCATCTACCAACAAATCCTAGCAGCTCCATCTTGAAAGTATATTCAGATTTGAATCTATTTTTATTCCTCCAAAGCTACACCTCCTAATCCCAGACACCACCATCTCACACCTGAATCATTGTAATTACTGCTCTTACACACACACACACACACACACACACACACACAGAGCCTTTCTTCCCAGATCATGGAGTACAGCTGAGTTGCAGCCATCTGGAAATGCCTACTTCCCAGCCTTCTGTGTAGGAGGATGAGCTATTGACCTACTCTGGTCCACTGAATGGGAAGACTCCAGGGCCTTGTGGCTGATGCATGGGGACTTGCTCTCTGCCCCTTCACCTTTGTCCTTTCTTCCAACTTGCCTCCTGTGGTGCTCCATGCCTTTGACCTCTCATTTTATCTATCAACCAACCTTCATGTGAAACAGCAACAAAGTGCAGCTCAATAGCAGAGCATGAGCGAGGGCCTGGGTTCCATCACTAGTATCAATAAGAAAAAGTCGTTTGGTTCAATATAAACAACAGAACTTCTGCAACTTGTTATAGTGAGTTTCTTTTTGGGGGGAGGGGAAGTGAAGGGGTTTGGTTCCACAGAAACCACCTTCCTGGCTATTCATTTTGCTAATTTCTTAGTAAAGTCTGTAGCAATTACCTACTGCCTCTTCAGGAGACAGGCTGATGCTATCTGTGTATAGGTATTCCAGGAAGGCTCGGTACACAGGATATGAAAATTCACTCATTTCTACAATATCATCTTCATTGTCCTCCAGTGAAGAACGAAAATGCTCACACCTGAAGAAAGAAAGAAAAAGATCAGATCTAGGTTCTAGCCAGAGCCAAAGGCCTCCCTGAGGACCCTTCCCCACCTTCCCATCTACTAGTTTGGGTATTAGTGGGTCCCATGTGATAAACCTTGGTCCCAGGGTGACAATACTGAGACATGGTAGAACCTTGAGGGGTATGGTCTAGTGACAGGTCTCTGGGGACATGCACTCAAAGGTTTGTGGGGTTCAAGCCCCTTCCTGCTTGTTTTTTGCCCCTGGTTTGTGATGTGAAGTTTTGATCCCTCAGTAATGCCCCACCATGACGTACTCCCTTGCAGCAACAGGGCAAGGCAATCAGACTATACTCCCCACAACTGTGAGCCAACTAACCCTCTCAGCTACAATTACACCTCAGCAGGAGAGTGTCTGCTTAGCATGACAGGACCCTTTGTAGGCATTGTATTGAAGTGATCGAAAGCTGGCTAAAACAACATCATGGCCTTGACTCCTTGCTTTCTTTGCTGGCCTGAAGCTTTTTAATCATGTTCAACAAGACTGTCGATTCAGTATCACTGCTGAGGTGCCCAGGCAGCTGCTGGCTCTATGGCTGCTCTGGTGGAGACGTGCAGAATAATTCTCTGGCAGTTTTCTCACAGCTGTAGTGATCAGCATTTATTTTTTATAATCCTAAATAATCATGTTTCTTTCCTCTGTTAGGGATTGAATTGTATCTAACAGTTCTAACCCCCCAGTACCTCAAAATGTAATCTTACTTGAAGACAGGGTCTTTACAAAGCTAATCAAGTTAAGATGGCCTAATAAATCTGACAGGAGGAAACGTGGACACAAGACACACTCAGGGAGAATGTCATATTGCCATATGCCTAGGAATGACAATAACTGCCACAGGACTCACAAGAGAGGAACAGGACAGAATTTCCCTCTCAGCTTCAAAGAAAGCCCATTTTGCTGACACTCTGACCTTAGACTTCAGGCCTCCGGAAGTATAAAGAGTATGTGTCTACTGTGTAGACCATGATGTACAGTGCTTTGAGCCCTCCCCTTCCTTTAAGAAGGTCATGTACTATGTGAGAGTGAGCAAACCTGGCACAGCTTGAAAGGGCTTGTGATTCAAAGAGGATTTAAAATTACATAACAACATCAAGAATTTCAAAATCATTAGTTAAGAAGGAGGAACAAGCTAGGCACGAAAGAAAGCATCTGTGTCCTTTCAAAGACCCTGGGGTTGCTGGGCATGTAGGATCTTTGAGGACTGACAGGATTGTCTGTGTCTGGATGTGGGCAGTGGTTGTCACACGTGTACATGTGACAGAACTTATCAAACAACACAGGTAAGGCTGATGCTACGCACTGCTCACGTACACATCAACAAATGTGATTTTTTAAAACAATGTTTTGTTTGAGAGAGAGAATGAGACAGTGGGCATGCCAGGGCCTCCTGCCACATCTGGCTTTACATGTGTTCTAAGGAATCAAACCCTAGCTGACAGGCTTTGTAAATAAATGCCTTTAACCACTGAGCCGTCTCTTCAGCCTAACAAATGTGACTTTACTAAGAGGGATTGAGAGAAAGACCCTCCCCCACAGGTAGATAAGGTGTGGCCTCTTACAGTGACCTCATGTCACATTGCCAAAAAAACTCCCGGGCCAAAGTCTTGCCACTCCCCCCAGAGAAACCTTTAAAAGTCCTAATTCAAGCTTGGAACATGTTCTTTTTTCCTGTCCTGACTGCTGGGCTGGAGGTGCACCAGACTGGGTGGTGAGTTGTACCCCTCCCCATCCTCCGATCTCCTTACTGGCAGGAAGAATTTTCTCTTTATCATCTGTTATTTGTTCCACTTTTTGGTGATTCGGTCCAATTTGGATGATAATTTGTAAACCTCACAGACCACGTGGTGTTGTGCTGCTCCCCCATCCCATTCCCAATTCCTCTGAACTGACTCTAATCTAGAATAAACGTGTGTGATAAGAAAATACTCTGTCAAAGTTGTCCAGTAATTTGGCTTTCTGAGACACGAACTCTGGGAAAGTGTAGCTGTGAAGCCCCGGTGTTCACCCAGTCCCTGCTACATTACAATTATAAAAATCGATCACCCAGACCTCACTGATCCAAAAGAGTCTAGTGTTCTCTTTATAAGTGTCTGAAAGAACATCCTGAGCCGCCTGAGGAGGTTGGTTACCATGGCTATACTGGGTCAACAGGGAAAGGAACTTGGGTCCAAGCACTGAACATGGCAAACTACAGCTGGATGCTGAGGCAGACAAGAGCTCTGAAGAATGCCTGCAGGGAATGACTCCTGCAGTATAGCCAGCACTGTGGCAGCCCACCTGCATTATTTCTTCCCTTATCACACGTCCCCCAGCTGCACTACATACTTGTGAAGGTGTTGCAGTCAGCTTTCTAGTTGCTGCGCAGAAAGAATCCAAGCAAAAGTGGCTTGTGGAGGAATGGGTTTATTTGGCTTATGGACTCGAGGGGAGACTCCATCCTGGCAGGGAAAACGATAGTGTGACAGGGTCAGGCATCTGCAGGGAACACCAGTCCCCTTGAGTGGGAGGTGTCTAGCTAGAGCTACAACCTAGGGGCTAAAACTGATTGGTCAAATATGAACCAATCAGCTATCTCTCTGACTCACCTGAAAAAAACTTAAATTAACTTCCCGGGAGTAAGCCGAGCTCTTCCCTCACATGGCAATGGGGTATAGAAAGTATAGAAAGACTGAATTTCCAGGCCTTAGGAAGGTAAGGCCTTCCCCCACCCCAGCTAATGGCTGGGGTGGAGGCAGGCTCCAGACTTTTTCCCTCATGAATCTCTCTTTCTCATGATGGGAGCTCTCTATTATCTTTTCTTCTGCTGCTTATTTAGCTGAACAACTTAAGTTCTGTTAGACTCTCCACTGTTCTCCCCACACTGGTGGCTGGAGAACTCTGTAACTTACCACATGGTGACTGGGAGGCTTCCCCATCCAATTCCCCTTTTCCTAAATTAATTAATCTAGAATAAATGTGTATTAAGATTTATTTCGGTCCCTGTGTATAATTCTTTTGCATTAGAGGACACGAACTGGGGGGGGGGGGAATTCAACGGTAAAAAAGCCAAATATAACTGTGCCAGTATTTCCCTGTATCAATAGCACGAGCAGAGGGGTGGACATCACCTCCATCACAGCACTGCAAACAGAGGCAGGAAGGTGTACCAACCACTGGCAAGGGGAAGCTGGCTTA
>PVHP010018947.1:0-32702 GCA_004024765.1 Zapus hudsonius
ACTGCTGGGATGAATCTTCAAACCAGGCACAATTTATGGGAGGAAATGATTTATTCAAGCTACAGATCTAGGGGAAGTCCCATAAAAATGAAAGAGGCTGATCCTCTTTCACAGGTCCAAGCAGAGAGAGAAACCTATCACCAACACCATACACACAGAACAGCAAGCAGGCAGGAGGGGCAAAGAGAATTTCTTCTCCTTTATATAGGCTTAGAGTGGGGTCTTGCAACCCTATCCCAGACTTAATGGCTTCCCGAGTCTCTGGAGTTTCCTTCTGCACTGCCCACACAGGAAAGGATGTTTACTTCTAGCTTCTTTGAGCTTCTTTACATCCTGCCCCCTACTGAGAGGCTGCCTTCCTGTGAACATCCTCAGAGACCCACCCAAGATTACTTGAAAGGTCAAGTTGACAACAAAATTTAACCATCACATCCAGATGTCAGCAAATCCCAAGGAGACCCAATACCAATCAGAATGACAAGAAAAGCAAGCCTTGTGCGTATCAAGAGAGTGGTTACCTCTATCAAACTCACCGGGGTCCAGGGAAAGCTACAGAAGAAGTAGCAGATTAAATATGAGTGCTGTTCTCATGGCTAGCCTGAGGACCTCCTTCAGGGAGAAGCCAGTAGACACTGAGGAGACTCAATACACATCAAAGCAGAAAATAACAGGCTGTTGAGAGCTCAACACTAAAGGGGACTTAAAACACACTCTCCAAGGCTCAAAGAACATTGTGGAAGAGAATATAAGAATCATAGTGTAGGAAAGTATACACTGAGGCATTGCCACTCTCACATACACAGGGAGAGAGAGAGAATGAGAGAGACTGGTGTATTCATGACCCCACAAAGATTATCAATAACGCCACTAAGGAGGGGAGGAGGGGATGGGGGAGAAGGGACAAAAATGTATGACCTAATGGAACTATACCGAAATAGCAATATGTCCATATGTTAAATAAAAATGGAAGTGGAAAATACTTTGCCTCCTACTTGCCTTCAAGATTATTGTCCTTTTTTGGATTTTGTATGTGTGTATGATATGTGTTTGTATGTGTATGTTCATATGTGCATGAGTAGACATATGTGTGCTGGTGCACATCCACATATGTGCACTTGGAGGTCAGAGGTGGTCAATGTGGGTGTCTCTGTCAATCACTCTCTACCTGATTTTATTGAGACAGGGTCTCACAGTGAGCCTAGAGGTCACCAACTTGGCTAGATGAGCTGGCCAGCAAGCCCTAGGCTTCCTCCTGCACCTGCTTCCTCCATGCTGAGATTACAGGAGTGCCATGAGACCCAACTTTTTATATGAGTGCTGGGGATCTGAACTCGGGTCCTAATGCTTGTGTAGTGGGCAGCCTATTGACTAAGCCATCACCTCAGCTCCTATGATCCTTTCTGGCATCTATCTTTGGCTCCTGGTTGTAAATAACACAAGCCAAAAGGAATCTTGTGCTAAGGCAGCCCACTGAAAGAGTGTTGAAAGGAATATGATTCATCAGAGAAACGGTGGAGAGAAATGAACTCTGTGAATGTGTGTACCTTAAAGATTCGTATGCCACCATTTCAGAATTGGAGCTACTGACAACCCCTGGTTTCAAGCAACTCCCAATTGCTGATGGCACCATCTACAGCCAGAGTGTATAATTTTCACTCATATAACACCAAAACTTTAAGCAGAGAAGCAATGCACATTACATGTACATATAATTTTTCCTCAAAAATCTCATTATGGCTGCAAAGCAGCTGATTCACTCTTCAATCATCTCGTCTGTGTTTCAAAAAGATTTCAGAAGAAGCCTTCCCCTACTTCATGGGAAAATACACACATATTACCAATTACATATACACTAATTATTCAGCATGTGGCTTATAAAAATCTGGTCTAAGTGGCACCACTCGATTCCATGGCCATTTGATGACCTTTGGAATTCACTCTCTGGGCAGTTTTCTCTGTATTCCTCAATAAATAAAAGAATAACCAGACCCATAAAAAGCATACTTAGAGGAATGTATGAAAAGCAGGGAAGGAGAGTGGACCTTTGCACTGAATCAGCTCTGATTAGTGAAACCTTTCCAGACACTTTCAACTCTGATTTCCAGGGAACAGGAATTCAGCCAGTGACACTGGTTCCAAGTATTCTGAGTCAGAACTAGAGTGGGGTAGGGGGGAAGAGGATGACTTAAGCAGGAAGCTAAACCAAAAGCGGTTCAAATCCTCATGTGCATACTGTAACCTATTGAGTAAGTAGTGGGCATCATCTGGCAAGAAGGGGAGAGAGTCTAAGCCTGTGAAAAATTGATCACTCTGGCAACTCCTGGTCCCAGTCCCTGGGACTCCTTCTGGCTCCTTCCCTCACTGAGCTGTTGATCAAAGTAAATCATGAGGTCCCAAAAGCAAGACAGGATTCTGTCTAAACTCTTGAATGCCCACCCCAGGCCTGACCTGTTGCTGAAGAAACCATAGAAAGCCATCTATCAGCATGGAGAGACCCTGCAAGGTCCAGAAAGGTAACCAGTCCCCAGATGGTAGTAAGTGTAGTGCTGGAAGGCACTGCATAAACTGACAGGGGAAGCTGGTCAACGACAGCTGGAGTAAACAGAGATCACTGATATGAAACACAGTCTGCCACCATGAGTAGAATGAACACACTTCCTACTGGGAGAGAAAAGCAAACCAAGAAAGGAGCGCTTGTGCAATGGAGGAGCCAAAGCCTGGGAGAGGCAATCAATAGCTTTTAATTCAGCCAAGTAATCCACTCAGTGATGGAAAGCCCTTAACTGGAACTGGGGACTCGGCACGAAATGCACCAGGAACCAGAATCTTGGGCCCCCAAAGAGAAATGCACTATACCAGTGATTTACAAAAAGGCTACTAACAATAGAATCTAGCTAATTCAGAAATGTGTATCTAAATTAACCTATACTAATCTCACTCTCCAATGGAGATTCTGTTTGTATTTTTCAGAATGCAGCAAGAGAACTATAGATCCTCCAACCCTAACAACAAACCGCAGGCTGATAGCTGACATCCAGGCAAGAGATAAGCCACACCAGACCTACCATGAAGGATCTGTATAGAACACAGCAGAGCTAAGCAAGAGACCCACACCACAACCAGTCAGTCAACCCAAGATAAGCCAGACAGACACCAACGATTTCAACACAACCTAAAGCAAAAGTACAGAGACCCCCTAAGATCTCAACAATAAAGCAGCCTTAATACTCACCCACCATGACTCAGAGAACTGAGTGGAAGAGGGGGCGGAAAGATTGTAAGAGCCATGGTGGGGGAGAATATCCAGAGACATTGCTCCCCTCAGTAACAACATACAAAGTGGGGAGGAACCAGGTTGACTCGTAGGCTATCCATAAACCCTACCCCATGGACTAATCCAGTTTGCCCACGGAGGAGGATATCCAGCTGATTGGGGACAGGGAAGAGGGAAATTGGGGAAATGGGGACATCAACTCATTATTTGCTCATTCAATGTATCTAATGATGGATAATAAAAAAGGAAAAAAAAGAACTAGAGATGCCCTCCTTCATATTCAAAGTCACTACATCACATTAATATAATACTTTTACACCAAAATGCCTTAATGTTATAATGGATTATTTTTCTGTTAGGTAAAAGAACCTATCAAACAAACAATCAAATACCCTGAAAATAGTTTCTGTCAGTTGTTCACATGTTCAATTACATCTGATAAAGCTGATCACGGGCTAGGAAAATTATTCAGTAGGGACAAACACTTTCCACACAAGTATAAGGGCCCGAGAGAGTGTGATTCACCCTGAGTTTGAACCCCAGCACCCATGAAGAAAGATACAGTCACACACGCCTGTAACCCCAGTCTTACAGTGGGAGAAGAATAGCTAGGGATCCATCATCAGCCAAAACAATGGCAGCTCCAGGTTCAGTAAGAGACTGGGTCTCAAGGGAATAAAGGAGAGGACCATGAGAGGCAGAAGATACCCAGTGTTCTCTTCTGGCTCTGCTCACCTGTGCATGGGGCATGCACGTCTGGACACACCTATGTGTATACTGTGCATATACCACTACACACACACTAAAAATAAAACTGATCATAGCCTTCTATCCAAATAATAACTATTATTCATTTACATAGCATAGTGCTTGTCAAACATTCAAATTTTAAAATATTAAAATTTAATAAGCAGTTATCAGTACTGATGTTTTCTTTGCAAAGAGAAAAGAAGCTGTGCTGTGGGAGCCATAGATATTCCCTGAAATCTGTACCTCTCCTTGTTGCTTTTAAGCTTATATACTTCAACCACATCTAAAAGCCAGTGGCTTTCTTGGCATCCTGACATGCAATTGCTCCTAAAATCAATTACAGCTTCTTTCAATGAACCACCGGGTCAGATGATTTACTATGCTTGTAAATATCCTGAATCACAGACGCAATGCAGTGGCCATGACAGACTATCGCTACTGTGGGATTTAAAAGTCATATCATATCTAAAAGACATGTCTCTGGACAGCAAAATTACAAAATTCTGATGTCAGTGGCATCAGGTTCATGGGACAGGTAAACCCCTTCAGGCCACTGCTGAGGCTCACTGCAATCGCTCACTGTTATAGAGACCATAGTCCACTAAATTAAAGTGCATATAAATGTGATTTGTTTCTCAATAATCAGCAAGTGTCTCATTTAACAAACCTAGTTTTAATTATATAAAGAGGGGACAAATGAGCTTCCCCTCAGTTTATACAGAAGAAAGGTCATTCCAGCCTTGAGTTCATGATTGCTATCATTTCAAATGCTCTTAGAAAATAGTGTATTCTTAACCCTCCAGAAGACGTATTAGTGGGCTGTTATGGTTTGGATCATAAATGTCTGTAAAGGCCTATTTGTTAAAGACTTGATTGCCAACCAGTGGAACTCCTTGTAGGAAACATTGCCCTTAATTAGTCCTTGTGTGGTGGGGGTGCCCTGATGGGGCAATGAGGACTGTGCCCCTTTGTCTCCGCCTCTCTTTTTGTTTCCTGAATGCTATGAGGCAAAACAGTCCACCTCAGCCTGGTGCTCAGGCCCAAAGGCAAGAGGGCCAATAGTTCACCATAGACTGAGAACTCTGAATAAACCTTTCTTTCCTCTTTGAGTCATCTCGGGCATTTTGTTACAGCCGACTAACACACACATTAAAAAACAGACCCTTACCAAAGTCTGTTTCTTAGAAAAAGTATCTGTAACATTTTCAGCACATATGCTAGAAGGAAAATACTCCCCAGCTCTCAGGATAACTGTAACATTGGGTGTCCCAGTGCAAACAACAGAGTACTATCCAGGAGCAGGAAAGTAAGCGTGATGATCTAGCTAGCACCTCCTTTTCTCATGTGTTTTGTTTTCTTGGGTTTTTGAGTGTGCATGTATAGTGTGGTGTGGTGCGTGTGGAAATGTGAAGAACCCTGTGTGTGCTATCATCCATTCATACATTTCCTTGAGACCTAGAGCTGCCATGTTTCCAGGAGCCCCAGTGAGTCTCTGGTCTCTGCTTCTCACAGGACTGGAGTTACGGGATGTGTGGCCCAACTGTTTACATGGGTGCTGAGGAATCAAACTCATGATAAATGAGGCCCTTTCAGTGCTTTTACCCACTGAATCATCTCCCCAGCACCTGTCTGTATTCTGAGACAGGGATGCTCTTGCCTTAGCCTCCCCCATGCTGGTATGCACCACCACACCTAGTCTCTAGTTCGCCCTTTGAGCCAGGTATCATTGTATATGCTTTCTATAAAATAACTCAAGCCAGGTATGGTAATCCATGCCTTTAATCCCAGCACTCTGGAGGCAGAGGTAGGAGCATGACTGTAAGTGCAAGGCCAGCCTGAGCACTAGAGTGAGATCCTGCCTCAAAAATGCCCCCCCAAAAAACCTAATAGGGCAATGTAGAAATCATCTCTAATGGGAAATTAAATAATCTTGCTCAAGATCAAGAGCTATAAATTATCTACCATTTTAACTTTTATGATTACCTTAACATATTTCACTACCAAGAAACCTAGAATGTTACTAAAAGAATTCAAATGAAAAAGAAGTAAGGGGCTTCATTAATCAAAGGACTAGACAGAACAAAAAAATAACGAACTTCTAAGTGAGAGGCTACATTAATAAGGAAAGCATTTTTTAATTGAAGATTCTGCTAGCACCAGATATAAGGGATGCTCCTAAGTCTTAGATGAATTCTCTTTTTTAGCTTTATAGAAATCTTAGAGTGTGAAAAAAATTTTATTTGAGCATTTGATCTAAGAGTTCTGCAGTTATGTGAAGATCAGAACTGATGCTCAAGTAAAAAGTTCAAGGTCTCTGTCCCAAAGGGGAACCAGCAAATCCCACTGCATCACACCAGCTGCTTAGCAATGCCCCCCCCCAAGCCATGCAGATAACTTTGCAAGAATAAGGGAGTTCTGAAAGAACCCTGTGACCTTGTGGCCAAAAGAGCACCTACAGATGAAGTGACCAATTCTCCTGGGTTTGCCCAGGACTTTTTCAGGTTAGCACTGAAAGTCCTGAATTCCAGGAATCCCCTTCCTATGAAAACAGAAACAGTTGACCATCCTAGGGCCAGAGGTATCTTAACTATGAGCAGAGAACAGCGACCTGAGCCTAAGTCAGGCTTGGGTTCCAATGCCACCTCTGCCACATACGCTATGATCTGGGCACATAACAACCTCTTTTAGAGACCTTGTTTTCTCTACCTAGAACATGAGAATGACTTTTTTTAAAATGACAAACTACAGAAAGTTCCTGGAAATGTGTCTGGCATAAAGTAGTCCAAAAGATATAGCAGACAGTATTACTGTATTCCAGGAATTACAAAAGCAAAAACAGTTATTATATAAGCGACTATGTCTAGACGGGTTTTTTTTTCAAGTGGGGAAGGGGGTGTATCTATGACCATAATTATTTCAGTTTTAAAAAGTCGTTTCATTAAAAAACCCAGGCTTACATGGTCAGTCTTTTAAGATCGTGCATTTTCAAACTTTCATTTATAAATAAATTTAAATTAATTTTCATAATGTAAATATTTAAGTGAAGAAATAATTCCAACCAAAAGTAATTTTTCCCTTCAGTGATATTTTAGGAAGAAAGTGGCATACCTAAACATAATTACTCAAAATGTCCAATTATCTCTATTATACTATAAGTTTCTTAAACTAGCTTATGTTTTTATCTAGCAAAGTTCTGTTATGCAGTAGACATATTTTAAAAGGTTTACTACAAAAGACCCAAGATATACCCTATTTTTCAAATTGACAGGTTATGAGTCCCATTAAATTCTACAATTTTGATTTTTGTACTGATAAGAAATAATACATTCTCCCCAAACATTCCTTTTCATCATGTACTGGCCTCTGTTTTGATATTTTTGAATTTTAAGTTACCTTAGAAGTCATTTTGATTAATTGGTTTAAAAATCCAATCTCCAATCATTCATCTTCCACTACACAAGGTTTTAATGCGAATTCCCAAGTATGGATGGAGGAGATGTGTTCTGCCCAGGGATCTATTTCATCTACCCAGGAAATGTTTTTCTTCCATGAGTACTACATTGAATAAAAATTTTCAAATCGTGCCAAAAATGTTTATCACTGAAATATTTTACTGTATTTTTAAGAACCATTTTGTATTTAAGCCTATAAATGCTTTAGTTCCTGACATAATAAAATTCAAGCTAGTTTAAAAGATTCTGAGAAGAAAACTTGAGTAGCTCAAAGCAAGTGTAAAATCCCATGTTACTAAAACCAAGGGACTGTCTTGATAAAAAAAAAATTCTGAACACAATGCAAGTGGATAATTCATTTTACAAAACTCCCCACCCACATGGTTCTCTGAAGCACGTCTCTAGGTCCCTGCCAACTCTCCCATTCCTTAGCACAGAGAGCATGTTGGTTTCTTTTCTCACCATGTGCTTTCTTTAGAGTCAAATATATAGCATTTAATCTTGGGACATTACAGGAAATGTGATTTAGATTCTTCTCGTTACTGCAAAATAGAGTGAAACAAAAATTCCCCTCTGTGAACTGCTTATATCCCTTTTGAAATATCAGCAATGTAAGTAGATTTTGTCAAGCTATGAGGCACTGCTTTGACAGTATGTTTCATTCTGTTTCACACTGTGTCTGACTTGTTCTCTGGTCCCATGTGTTTGAGAACTTTAAGACTTGATTCTGGACTCAGCTGGAGTGTGTTTCAAACTGAGTAGGAAAGGTTCATTTAGTGTATTAGTAAATAAAAAGCACCTGAGCTCTGTCAGATAGGTGAATGCTGCTAAACGAGATTTACTATCAGTGTTACCAGCAGATTGCAGATGGCTGATGTAAAACTTGGGGAGTTACTGATCGTTGCTGCCCTTTACTCTGACGCTCTTCAACCGTGTTGCATTTCTGCTTTTCCATTCCATGCACCAAACTGAGCCAGGCAAATAAAAAACAGTTGGCTGAATGTAAAGTAGTTCAATGGATTAACTTTTTATTGTCGACTTCCATAAATATAAACAATCTGTATTTCAGTTAGGAGAAAAAAAACAAATTAACACAGATTGGCCCAACTCTCCAATACTGACTTCTTTATATATTTTTTTTATTTATTCATTTTCAAGCAGAGAGAGAGAGAGCACCAGGGCCACCACCTTGTGGGTCTGGCTTATGTGGGTCCTGGGGAATTGAACTGTAGGCAAGTGCCTTAACCGCTGAGCCATCTCTCCAGCCCCCAATACTGACTTCAAACGTTCGCTAACAGTGCATACTTTCCACAACCACCAGCAGATCGGCTTATTGCAGAGACCAGGGTAATTGGGTACGCTCCTGAAACTCTTCGTCAGACATGTATTTCCATTTTCATTTAGTTTGTCTTTTCAGATTTTCCATTTTCTAGTAGAATGAACTAAAATAAAAGGCCATTAGAGACTTTATATCCTTGACATCCTAACCAGGAAATCTTGCCCTAGAGTCTTAGGGATGCATAATGCAACCCAAGGGATCAAAGAAACAAAAACAAATTGATTTTTTTTAACTAGCACTTATTAAGATGTATATATTGTTTCATCTGTGTAATATGGCATATTAAAAGATAAAAAATTTTCAATTTGATGAAATACCTATTATTTAATTACTCTTTCTCATTTTTTTCACCCAAGTATTTCACATTTTAGAGATGCCTTGACGTTGGATTAGTGATAGTAGTTAAACATTTTTTAAAAGCCAAACGTTTCTAGCTGTTTAATTTGAGCCTATAATATTTGAACTTTGATAGCATAGGCATGAACATCAATACTTCATATTGAGAAAAATATTAGGCAAAATGGTTGCTATCCATCATTAGGTATAACAAACTAAAATTGTTCATGCTACCATTTTAGAAAGTTGGCATCATTGCAGTACCCATTTATTATAAATCAAAGATTTCTCATAAAATAAAAAATATTCAAATTATGTTAACAGGGCTCTAGAGCTGATTCATCAGTTAAGGCACTTGCCCACGAACCCTAATGACCCTGGTTTGATTCCCCAGTACCATGTCAAGCCAGATGCTCATGCATCTAGAGTTCATTTGCAGCAGATGGAGGCCCATGGCATGCCCATTCTCTCTTTCTCTTTCTTTCTTTCTCTCTCTCTTTCTTCTTCTTCTTCTTCTTCTTCTTCTTCTTCTTCTTCTTCTTCTTCTTTTTCTTCTTCTTTTCTCCTCTCCTCTCCTCTCTCTGTCTCCCTCTGCTTGAAAATGAATAAATAAATATTTTTTAATTATGTTAACAAAATGTTCCCGTGACTTTGAGATTCCTTTAGCATTGAATCTATTTTGCTTTGTGATTTTTGTATGAAATTCTCAATATATTTTTCATGAAACCAAATATAAGCTAAAAGTTTCTACACTATTTTTGCATGATTAATGGTTTGGCTGGCATTTTCTCTTTATTTTTTTTCTCCAATTTCCCTATAGGTACAAATAGAAATCATCTCTTTGATTTTGAACACTTTGCACACCTTAAAATACGATGTGATAATGAGCATAGCTTCTCACATCTTCAGGCTCTGTAACACCTTCCTGTTACCTGCCTCTTGTGTTGCACTGACTACAGTGAAGCTAATTAAAAGATAGTGATGAGTGATTAGCATTGCAATTGTAGAAGCAGTGGTGATTGAGGGAGAACACCAAGCAGAGGGTGATGTCTGTCCGTTTTCACTGTAGAAACTATGAAAGGGCTCATTCTAATCACACACTACAATGAACTCTGCCTTTCAGCCACCTAACCTTCAACATCAGGAAGAAATAAATGGGTTGGTTTGCCCAGAGACAAAAGAGAAGTTAAGCCCAGAATTCAAAATTACAGGTGGTAACAGACCTACATAGAGAAGGCACACGAGACAATGTCAACTGGGACTCAAGCAGGCTAATGGGAGTGGAGGTCCGTCAGGTGCAGCATGGATCTGGGAAACAGGAGGATGTCACAGACAAGAGATCATCTCTATGGAGTGGAGTGGACAGAGGAAAAAAACAAAAAGATTAAAAGGAAGGAAGGAAGGAAGGAAGGAAGGAAGGAAGGAAGGAAGGAAGGAAGGAAGGAAGGAAGGAAGGAAAACAAGCAAGCAAGCAAGCAAAGTCTTAAGTCATCCAATAAGGAAAGACAGGAAAGCATTTCCTAGGGATCATGTAGTGGGCAGAATAATGGACCCCTGTGATTCTATGTCCCGAAACTATTGCTGTTCTAAACCATGATACACTATACACCAATAAGAAGTAAGTTTACTAACAGAATTGAGGCTAATAGGTAGGTTGGCCTTAAAAAAAGGAAGATATCCTGGATCCTGGAGTGTGTCCGATATTACAACAGAGGTCATTATTAAAAGTGATCAAGGAGGTGGGGCTGGAGAGATGGCTCCCTGGCTAAAGGCACTTGTTTGCAAAACCTGATGACCCAGGTTTGATTCCCCAGTAACTACTTAAAGCTGGATTCACAAAGTGGTGTGTGCATCTGGTGTTTGTTTGCTATAGCAAGAGGACCTGCTGTGCCCATTCATATTCTTTATCTCCTAATAAATAAATAAATGTTTTAAAATCTCTAGACTTTTTCACATTAAGGAAAATCTAATTTGAGTTTCTAGTATTATGGAAAACGGGGATGTAATGTTATCCTTTTACTATATCTCAAGCAACTGTCTCAAGATAATCTTTAAGCAATGATGATATTAAAAGTATCTGAGAATTAGGCACGTCAAATTCACTCTGCTAAATTCTCTTCAATACATCATTTATCACAATTAATATATATCAACACATACAGCAATTTCTGGACTTCTTATTGTGTCTTTAGGTTACATGTTTTTATTTCCATAAATTTGCACAATACCTTACTACCAAGAGGTATAAATTCTATTCCTAAACATCTCTCTAACCACCCCTACAAACACACATGATTCATATGTTTAAATTTTCCATTATCTACTCTCAATCATTAAATCTTCATAACATGAAATTGGATTAATTATAATTTTTGTTCAATCATTATTATTGAAAGAGACCTATTTTCCTCCACGTGTGTACTTGGCATCCATTTATTCCTTAACAACAGAACACAAGAATGAGAACATAAACACTAATTTACATGCCTTCCTCCATCCTGATCTTCTGGCTCTCTTTCCTATGCATACATCACCAGAGGTAACCTATTCTCAATTCGGTGTTCATTATTTCCATACTTTTAAAAACAATTTTCTGTATCAGCATACTTAATAAAAATGGTTTAATTTTGATCCTTAGAAAGCATTAATTAAAAGAGTTATCATTAGAGTTATTTTTCCAATTCTGCACCCTAAAAATATTTGTACAACTTAAGTTGAAATATAACATATGAAATAATTATGGGAAGAACTATTACCTCCAAAACTATCATCTTCATACATTTATGGTTATGATCATTTTCATTTTTAATATGTATTCCACTTTGTTGCTGTTGTAATTGCTGTTGCGCTATATTTAGTAATTGATTCCATGAAATTGATTTAGTAATTGATTCTTTCCATGTGGTTGGGAAATTAAATGAAAATTAAATTCAATATGCTTTGAGATTCATTTTCTCCATCTGTATCAGTCAACTTCTCATTTCTAGGACAACATACCTGAGAAAAATCAGCTGAAGGGAGGCGGGGTTTGTTTGGGCTTACAGTTCCAGGTTACAGTCCATCATGGCAGGAATGACATGATGGCAAGAGTTTGAGGGAGCTGCTTGCCTTCAGTCCACAGTGAGGAAGCAGAGAGCGATGATGCTGGCACTCGGCTAGCTGTCTCCTTTTATAGAGTCCAGCAACCCAGCCTAGGGAGTAGCGGGACCCACAGTTAAGGTGGCTCCTCCCACCTCACCTAATCTAATCTAGAACATCCCTCAAAGACAAGATGAGACATTTGTTTCCAGAGTGATTATAAACCCTGCCAAATTGACAACCAGAGAGCAACTATTTAAAATGTTTTCTTTGTAGTGTTGGTGGGTAGATTCAAAGCCTTCCTCTTTTAACACTTTTCTTTCAACATATTAATATTCTTGCCACTTTTTTTCTGTGAAAAATCTTATCCTTGGGCATGCTTGTTCTCTTCTCAAATTCTGCAATATATTCCTCTGGGCCACAAAATTCCTTCCTTAGGTGAATTTTGAGACAACTCTCACTTGATGTTCCTTCATATTTTCCCTTCTTTCAGTTGCCTGTGGAGGTTCTCAGACTTCTGCAAAGACTTCTCACAAAGAAACTTTTCCTAAGTGATATTGCATATCTTCATGTGCCAACTAATGCATACATGCCAGTGAGCAATACTCTGAGCTCCAATCCACCTGGTCTCACATCTCCACTTGGATGGCAAATAAGCATCTTAAATTCAGCATGATCAAAACTCAATGCATCAACTTCTGCCCAGTATTTGTCCTCATTTCTGCTTTGTTCTCCACATAGAATCTTAAGAACCATCCTTGTTATCCTCCCCTTAGATCCGTAAGTCCAGACATCAAGTACCTTGCTACTTTGACCTTTCAACTCTCCACCTTTCCTCCCTGAATCTGTGTCATGTACTCTATGTAAATTCTTATCATGTACCAATTGGATCATAGTTGTGGCTCTTCCTTATCTTCATTCTTGTCACTTACCTCGTTATTATCATTTCCACAGCATCATTTCCTGAATGAATCCAAATATAAAATATAATCAAGGCAGCTTTTATCTTTCCATGACTCTTTGATGCTTCAAATATAAAATGTAACCAGTCCCTCCCATTAATTTGTGTCTAAACACCACCCAGTTTGTGCCAACCTGCCCACCAGTACTTATTCACCCATTTTTGCCTAAGGAAATATTCTTTCCCTTGACTATGATTCCCTCTAACTGCAAATAGACAACTTTTCTCAGTTTCCTAACCAGCTCCCACTTAGTCATCCCGACACCTCGTGTGCTATTCTCTCTAGCAGAAAGCTATGCTGACATCCCCACCCTTCAATCCAGATCACATTGTTTTTCAAGGCCTTATCTTACTTTTATAATGAATTATATTGTAAAATATATAAGATCTTAAATTACTATCTCCAATATTCAACTAAGAACTGAGTGAGGACAGGAATTATCTCTTAAGGATCATTCTGTCTGGAATGCCTATTGCCAGTGTCATGGGACGCAGACTTACATATATAGTTTAAATGAATGAAAACAAATAATAGAGCTATTATAAGGACACATGGTGAAATGATGAAATTATGAGAAGCTTTTGTATCAGATAAAGACTTTGAAAATCATCAAAATATCTTAAAAGACACTTGGGGATAAAGCACTTGCCTCACAAGTGTGAGAATTGGGAGTTGTGTCAACCTGCACCACCTAAATGCTGAGTAGGTGTGGTGAGCCACCTATAATCCCAGCATTTGGGGGCAGGGTGGAGACAGCCGACCCCCAAAGCAAGCTGACTATACTAGTTAAATTGGCCAACCCCAGGTTCAAATGAGAGACCTTGTCCTAGTAAATAAGGTGAACAGCGATCTGACGTCAACCTCTGGCCTCCATACACACACACACACACACACACACACACACACACACACACACACACACACACATGTGCCCATATTCATGAACATTCATTCACTCAGACACACCATAAACACATTTACATGGAAAGGAAGATTTCAACGGGGAATAATATGATTTAACATGAATGTTTAAAGGCTCACACCTGCAGGCATGTGGGAGATGGAACACAGGAGAACTAGCGAGAACAAAGGGCTTTACTGTGAGGATAAGTGGGCAGTGATGAAGACCAAGGTAGTGGTGCTGCTAGGAGTGAAGTGTAGGCGGCAAGTATAAAAGATATTTTGAAAGGACTGGATGCAACTAAATGGCAAGTTAATGAGCTACTGAAAGGCAAAAGCAGCTGTAAATCTGCTGGCTTGACTGACCTGGAAGAAGCAATCATCAAGCTGCAGTAAGACATGCTCCAAACAGGCAGCACACCAGGTGCTAAAGATAAATCAACACTGACCCTAATCTCTAGAGTGTAGAAGCAGCAGAGAAACTAAGTATGTGAATGTTTAATAGGATGCAACCGATGTTATTACAGCTCTATAGGCTCTACAGGGTTTAGTAGACAGGCAAGTTCCTGTGGGAAATCAAAACCAGTGCTTAAGTCTACCAGGGAATGAGTGATGCATAAACACTGCATTCTGGGAATCATTTCCCAGAAAGAACATATAATCAGTTTAAACAGGGAATCCAAGAGGTAGAGTAGATTCTAAGGAAGAGATAGGACTTCTCTTGAGAGTGGCTGATACTGACTCGTCTGTGGGTGACTCCATGGCACTATCAGCTAGTCAGAGCCTAGAGCTCATGGGAAGTAGCTGGTTTCACAGACCTCTGGCACCAGGCTTACCACAGGGCCTAGTGTTAATTTCCTGCTAATCCCAGTTTCCTGCTAATACTAATGACCACTGTAACAAGTTACCACAAAGCAGATTGCTTAAAGCAGTGTATTCTCTCATGGTTCTGGAGGAACCCAATGTCCAAACATTGGCAGAGCCAAACACCCCACAGTGTTTATGCTTTACTACAGACATACTTGCTCAGCCATGTTTCTTGCTGCTCTCTTCACAGTAACTAGGAAATGGAATCAGCCCAGATGCCCATCAACGGATGAATGGATAAAGAAGATGTGTCACATAGACACAATGGAATTCTACTCAGTGGTAAGGAAAAATAAATAATAAAATAAGGAAATGTTCAGGAAATGGTTGGACATGGAAAAACTCATACTAAGTGAGGTTGTTACCTAGGATCAGAAAGACAAACGCCGCATGTTTTCTCTTATATGTAGATTCTAATATGGAACAGTTTGGTGTGTTAGTAACCATAGTCAGCATCAGTAATGCTGGTGAGGTAGAATGAGGTCTGGAGAAAGGAGAAGCGGGAAGGGATCAAAAGAGGAGATAGTAGACAAGCAAGTGGAGGGTCTCAATACAGGGAATGGAAGTATCTGGGGGAGACATGGATAAGGGAGAGAGGGGAGAGGAAGATGTGCACAATGACAGCATGAACCAGTACCATAGAAACCTACCTCTTTGTTAGTCAATTAAAATATACAACTCCCTAAAAGAGAATAGCCTGAGCACACCATAGGCTGTTGCTGGTAAACCCCAGTGCCAGAATTGGATCACAACCCCACAGTGAGCTATTGAACAAGAAGGTCTATGAAGTCCCCAAAACAATTCAGGAAATTGCTAGATACCCACCAGAACAGAACGGTAATACCATTTTTCTGAAGACACCACAGGCTGAGGTCTCAGGATGTGGAGAGATCATGGTGGAGCTGAAATGGAAGTCAGCTCCCTGACTGCTACCTTTCATAGTGCTGAAAAGTGCTATGCTTCATGCTGGGTAATAAAGTCACTAAGAGCTTGAATAAGTAGTAGATACTGCAAGCTAAAGAAAACAGCCAGAGAAGATGTACCACCAAGTGCAGCAGTGACTGTCACAGACAGCCACACTCTGCTGGGATGAATCTCAAGGAGGGAATTCATTCGTGGTACTAAGAACCACATTAGAGCCTATGGCTTGGGAGGTCATAGACCCTAGGGGGAAGTTTCCACTGTTTTGAGCTAAGAAAGATGTTTTGGCCATCAAGAAGTCTTCTAAATGTCTGTGTTTTTCTCCTTTGATCCACACTGCTCTCACTCTTGGCTAGAGAATCTGCTTTTCCCAGATGGCAGGGAACCCAAGACTCATCAAAATGACAAGAAAAGATAGCCAACTGCCTAGCACAAGAAAAGACACTTCTATCACATCTGCTAAAGCCCAGGGAAGATTAAGTATGAGTGCTACTCTCACTACTAGCCTCAGAACCTCCTCCAGGGAGATGGTGGTAGACACTGGGGAGACTCAAATCTCATTGTCATGGTTTGATCCAGGTGACCCCAACAAACAAATGACTGTGTTCAAATTGATCAATCCTCAGCTGATGGCAGTTTAGGTTTTACAACCTCGCTAGAGCTGTGTTGTCAGGGGTGGGCTTATGGGGTTATAAACCAGCTTCCCCTTGCCAGTGTTTGACACACCTTCCTGCCACTGTTTGCAATGCTGTGGCAGAGGTGATGTCCACCTCTCTGCTCATGCCACCATTTTACCTGCAAGGATGGAGTCTCCCCTCAAGTACGTAAAGATGGACTGGTGTGAGCAGATGGAGATGGCACTGAAAGAAAGATCTTGGGGTCAAAACTGCTGCCTATTCACCTGCAATTGTTTGAGAGATTACAGCCATTGAGATTGGGCCAGGTGGTCTGCATTGGAACAACAGGAAGAATGCAGACTCTTTGAAGTAAAGGGCCTGAATGTTTTGTTCCCCACCTGGATGAACAATTTGGTAGCCCACCTAGTTCTGTAGAGTATAACAAATGCAAGAAGAGAGGGTCATTGGATTTGAAACACAATTTTGTTCTTGAAAAATGGCCATCGGCAATGCGAATCAGGTATTCTAGATTGCCTGCATAGAGCCCGATGGAGCCATGAGGATGAACTGTGGGTTGCAATGGAGATCCAATAAGATGCCAGAACTATGGATGGCTGCTAAGGCAAACTGCCAGCACTGGATGAAGTTTTCCCGGACTGTGAGTAGCCGAACTGTAGGGGTGGAATCGGATCTCCAAGAGACTTGTTCAAATGCAGAATCATTGAATTTGCAGTTAGAGATTGAGGTTTCCCTGCTTGTTTAAAATATTGTATTGGTTTAGTCTATTTTTGCTGTGCCTCATGTTTTGCAGTGTGAATGTTCTGTGCCATTACGGATTTATTTTTAGTATTATGGCTCAATTTAAAGCTGTGGGGACTTAAGAGTTGAGCTGAACACATTGTATTTACATCATGTATGATTATTAGTTTGTGGGGGCCAGGGGCAGACTGTCATGGTTTGATCCAGGTGTCCCCCACAAACAAATGACTGTGTTCAAATTGATCAATCCTCAGCTGATGGCAGTTTAGGTTTTACAACCTCACTGGAGCTGTGTTGTTGGGGGCGGATTTATGAGGATTATAAACCAGCTTCCCCTTGCCAGTGTTTGGCATACCTTCCTGGCGCTGTTTGCAGTGCTGTGGTGGAAGTGATGTCCACCCCTCTGCTCATGCCATCATTTTCCCTGCCAGGATGAAGTCTCCCCTCGAGTCCATAAGCCAAATAAACCCATTCCTCCACAACCACTTTTGCTCAGGTTCTTTCTGTGCAGCAACTAGGAAGCTGACTACAACACTCATCAAAGCCAAAACCAGAGGCATCTAAGAGTTCAGCAGTAAAGGAGACTTATAACATGCTCTCCAGGGTGCAGGGAACGTTGCAAAAGGGTGGGAAGAAAGAATAGAAGAGCCACAAGGTGAGGTGTATGCTAAGACATTGTCCCCTGGGCCTACAGATGATGAGAACATTCATGAAGTCATAGGAGGACCCTCAGTGAAATGAGAGTGTGGGGAGGGAACATAAGGGTATAACTTGATGGGAATATTGCCATTTTGCAATATGTCCATATATTAAAGTTCTCAATAAAAATTTTAAAAAAAATTTAAAAGTCAGTTTTACAAGAGTAAATATTGGAAAAATCCCAAATACACACAGACTACTAAATTTGGGCCATTTATTAGATTATAAATTGGATGGTGAGAACATTAAAGTATCATAAACTCTAAGTTTAAGATGAAATTAATAACATGCTAGTCTTCCCAATCTGCTAAGGCCCTGCTTAGCAGAGTAAGCCCATAACTGAGAACAGTTTATACATATTTTTCTGGAAGACACGAAGCAGAAGAAGGAATAGGTATTGATAATGTAGACCAAAGGTGAAACCTACCAGACACACACAGGGAAGCTGGCCAATAGGAAAAGCTTGCTTATCTGGTCTGTAAGTAATATTTAACCCAAGCTGCTCTCCCTCTTGGTTGGAGAATCTGCTTTATTTTACAGAAGGCAGAGAAAACAGAAGAGAGTCAAGATCCATTGATAAGACAAGAAGATAACAGACCACCCACCTCTTCCACATGAGCCAGGGACCAGGAGAATGTAGTGGAAATGACATCATGAATACTGCTCTTACTACTAGCCTGACAACCAGCTCCAGGATGATGGTGACAGACATGGTGATCAATCAAAACATATCAAAGCAGAAATTCAGAGGCTACAAAGAACATATCTCTAAATCAGACTGACAACAGGCCTGCAATGGCTCGGGGGACATTACCAAAGAGGGGCAGAAAAATTGTAAGATCCACAGAGTGGGTAGAAATACATCCAGGCATGGTCTCCCCATGACCCCATCAGGACTGACTGAGGCCTTCATGACCACACAGTGAATTCCATAATCCCACTGAGGAGGGCCCCAGGGAAATGGGAGCAGAGGCAAGGGAATAAAAGGAAATTTTAAATTTCATTTGTTTAAATCTGATTTTGAGTCTTTGAGGAATGTGTTGCCCATTTTATTTTCTTCAACTATGTGTAGAGTGCATATGTGTGTGTGTTCATATGCATATGGGCATATGTATGTGCACATTGTGTGTGCATGTGTGTGCATGCACTCGAGCACACGTGTGAAAACCAGAAATCTACATTAAATGTCTTTCTCTATTGCTCTCCAGCTTACTTTAACTAAGTATTTTATAATTTCACTGTTCAGATTTTTGTAGATTCTAGAAAAAAGAATTGTCCCAGCCACAGCACACCATGATTAAACAGACTGTCATGCTCAGAAAAAGAGAGAGAGAGAGAGGGAGGAAGGGAGGAGAGAGAGAGAGAGAGAAAGAGGAGAAAAAAACATACACACAGGTGATGGGTGGGACTGGCTGGGAAGTCCTTATCTCTAAATTGAGATCTAAGAAATATTTAACCAGATTTAATATTAGTTAAGTGCATGTTAGTGTATAAATGTCTTTTTAAAGTTTAAAAACCACTGATAAACACACACACACACACACACACACACACACACAGCATAGCCTGATAAAAAAAACCTGTCACCACAATGTGATATCACCAAAGCATATGTGTTATTCAAGAGATGAACACCATTACAGTCACTGCATTAACCATCTGCTGAGATGACCTCAGTTTGGGCTGTTTTGTGAAAATGTGAAAATGTTGGTGCATAGTATGAGGAACATTAAAGACCTTCCTTACCAGAAGGGAAGGTCAACCTCCATGTGAGCACAAACACATCTACCAAGCTCTCCTATCACCATCTTGGGAACCTGTATTTGAGTTGGGAGGTAAGAAGGAATGTCTGTGGTTTATCCCAAATTGGCTCTGGAAGAAGATCAACGTTATATCAACTATCTTGCCACTACTTAGGATATGGTATTCAGGAAATTGAACATTTTAGACACTAAACTTCCAAGGAGTTATATTCTTGTAAAAACTGGGTTATCCTAACAGAAAGGTAATTTAAATTTCAATCTACAGGTCCTGTAAGGCTTCAAATATATTTTCCACTGTGTGGTGAACCAGTGCTGGGGACAGCAATGACCTGGGTCCTACAGGCTAAGCATCTGTGGTTGTCTGTTCTGCTTTGATGAAGAGGAATGTGTAGCAGGACAGGACTCTGATGGCTATCAAGCTGCATTCCTCAGACCTTTCTTATTATTCATTCTCAGCCTGCTTTGGGGTCACTGTGTCCCCACAAAATGGCCAAGTTCTTTGTAAGCTAAGGTGATTACGTTAGCCTTTGAGAGAAGCCATGTAGATTTCTTGTCCAGTTCACCTTGGGTAATTCCTTTTAACCAAAATTGGGGAAGTTAAGACCCTAAAGGATCAAGGTTAGCAGAAGCATCCATCACATATTTCTTTTGAAGATCATTTTTCTTGAAAATCCCCTCAGTGGTTAGAAAAGGTCAGCAAACAGCTCAGTGACTATGATGGTGCAGTGGAAATGCTTCAGACAGGGACAGGAGTGTTGATTTCCAAGAATAAATATAAGGTCATTGTGACTGAAAACCATACAGTAAGAATGGGAAACAGGGGAGCTGCACAGAAGATGGGGTCGGGTGGGGGAGCGCAATGAGGGCAATCCAGATGCTGTAGACTCTAAAACAGATTCTGAATGCAGTGGCAAACCTGCAGGTTTTTTGAGTCAGGACAAAATAACAGCTTTTTCAAAGACTACTCTGGCTTTGTAGGTACTATGGGGGAGGAGCAGTTGACCTAAGAGGATTATTGAACTATGATAGGAGTAGTAGATATAGAAAGAAACTCTCTGGGTTTTGAATGTACATATACCCATAGCCTTAGGTACCTTTGATTAAGATGAAGCTTCTACTTAAGTCTTCAGCAGGTAGTCCTGCTGCAGGAGGTGTGTGACTGGTGGACAATCTTAGAGTCCAGCCATAAGGTATAAAGGTGCCTTCAGAGCCAGCTTGAGCTCTCTGGTGTTTCTCTCTCTCTCTCTCTCTCTCTCTGTCTCTCTCTCCTGTCTCTCCCTCTGTGTCTCTCTGTCTCTCTCTCCTCTCTCTCTCTCTCTCTCTCTCTCTCTCTCTCTCTCTCTCTCTCTCTCTCTCTCTCTCTCTCTCTCTCTCTCTCTCTCTCTCTCCTCTTTCCTGCCATAAGATGCCTCTGACCAGATATTTGCCCCAGTAATGAGATAGTAACTACAACAGAAGCATATGGTGTCAGGCTATGTATAGAAGTAGAATCAATAGAATTCTCAATTAATTGGATATGTGGTGTGAGGGAGAGCAAGAAATAGAGATACTTAAGCACTGAAGTGAATGGTGGGACTGATTCCTGAGATGGTCAAGGTCAGAGAGGAATTGAATTGATTGCACAAATTAAGAGGTGTGCCAACTTAAAAATAGATCTCTTTTATTCTTCAAGGAAGTGGTTCATGTACTCATCTAATTTCACCAATTAACACATATCAAAATATACTGAACATATGCTAAATATTTTTGTTTATCTCAATGTACAGACCCCTATTGAGATAATAATTGGGCTTTTTGTTTGTTTGTTTTAGTTGCTGTTTTTTTGAAACAGTCTAGAGCTGCAGCTTTGGCTGGCCTGAGATTGGCTACATAGCCCAAACTAGACTCAAACTCATGTAATCCTCTGATCACAACATCAATGCAGTCTCCAACATCCACTGGTGACCTTGAAACACTTGCACTTGTCATCCTTTCGTTGGCTTTTGTTGCCAAACAAGGTTACTTACTACCTTATATTTAACATTAAGTACTATGCTAAGTATTTTAAGAAGTAGTAATTTAGTAATTAAAGATGAATTGGATTTTTGAAGATATTACTTTTTGTAAGCAAAAAAAAACCAACACTGATAAAGTAACAAAGTGATGAAATCAACAGTTAAGGATAAAATCCAAAGGTTAATGGGAAAAAATGACAATAAAAAGCTTGCCTATGATGGCTGGAGAAATCAGAAGCTTTTAGAAAAATTAATACATAAAATTCCAACATAGCATCTTGCCTGAAAAGCAGGAGAGAGAAGGTTAGAAATCTAATTATATGAGGAATTACCAGTCACTTCTATAAAGGGAGAATTTTAACTACACAGTCCTCTGAGGCTCCTGGGAAAATGAGATCTTTCTTGTGTATTTATCTAGTAATAGAAATCTCCTGAAACCATTTTGTTATTTCAGAGATAATTGAGCCAGGCACATATTTATAAATGTGTGTTTTCTGTTAAATATAGCAAAGTTAAGTCATTGGATATTTCCATATCATACTTAAGGCCCACATGTCCAAACCAATGATAACCATGTAGCTCAAAACCCGCTCCAGTTACTACTTTTTCCAATCACTATTCATTCTACCCCTTGGATTCACTTTTTCCACATCCTAAATCCAGCAAGGTCACTTTAGCTGATATTCAATAGAATCAACATTAGAGTGATATTCTTTAAAAAGGCCTAAAAATGCAGAAAAGAGTTCAAAAGAGCTACTGGGATATCTGAATTATTTAAAATAAAGTTTTGTAATGAGAATAGTAGAATTATTTTACTTATATAAGAAAATGTCAGCTGAGGGCACAACCTGGTAAGAGGGGCTGTTAACAGAATGGGAGAAAGCCTAACCTCAAGAATAATTGCTCATGCCTATCCCAGTTATTGGTTCTTTCCCACAATGAACTGTTGATCAAAGAGACCCACAAGGTCCCCAATATGTGACAGACTCTGTCAAAGCTCTTGAATACCTGCCCCAGGCCTAAGGTAAGATCCTATTGCTGAAGAAATCACAAAGTGTCATCAAACACTACCAAGAGATCCTTCTAGATCCAGAATGGTAACCAGCTCCCAGATGGTAGTAAGTGTAGCACTGGAAGGTGTTGCATTAGCTGCCAGGGTAAATTGGTCAATGATATTTGGAGAAAGCAGAGACCACTGACATACAATACAGACAGCTGTCACAAGAATGCTGAACACATTGCTATATGGAAGAGACCAGCAAGTTAAGAAACGCTCATCTGTGCAATAGTGGTACTAAACCAAGGAGGGTAATCAATGGCATACTGATTGGCTGAGATCTGCTCAGTGATAAGGACCCCTTAACTGGAACTGGGATCCATGGCATAATCCTATGGGGACCAAGATCTCAGGCCACAAGGGGAAATTCTCACTACTAGAAAGCTATAGAGAGGTTACACCCATTAGGAGCTTGCCAAAATAGCAATGTTGTCTCATTTAACCTATATTGATCTCACTCTCCAATGGAGATTCTGTTTGTATTTTTCAGCAGGCATTGAGAGAGCTGGAGACAACTCAATTCCACCAACAAGTCATCGGATGAAGGCTGACATCCTGGCAGGAGATGAACCACACCTAGCCTTCACACAGGGCCCAAATGAAACCTACGAGAAAGTGAGACAAACAGGAGACCAATAAGCACAGCAAGTCTGATAACCCATGAAAGATCAATGGAGACAGACACCAATGATACCCAACACAACCCAGGGCAAAGATCCAGAGATACTTAAGATCTCAACAACAAAGCAGACTCAAAACTCACCCACCATGACCTAGGAAACTGAACGGAAGTGGAGGTGGATAGAATGTAAGAGCCATGGTGGGGGAGAATATCCAGAGACATTACCCCCCTCAGCAACAATATACAAGGGGGAAGGGGAAAAATAGAAAACACTGGCTACCTCTGGTGCAGTTTATAACCCCTAACCTATGGACAGATCCAGTATGCACACCAAGGAAGGACCTCAGTGGGTAGGTGACAGAGAGGAGGGAAACAGGGATACATTCACAAGATTTGCTCATACAATGTATATAATTATTCATAATAAAATTTTTTTTAAAAGAATGTAAAAAGAAAATCAAACATTAAACCAACAGGAAATCACAATGGGTGTAACAGACTGAACTGTGTACCTTCCAAAATTCAAATTTTGGAACCCACAATGTGATTGTATTAGGTGACTTTGGGGTTGTTAGATGGCAATTATGGCTAAATGAGGTCTCAAGGGTAGTTTTCACATTTGATAGGAGGAGTGCCCTATTATGAAGAAAAGGAGAAAAATATTTCTCTGTATACAACAAGATAAGGGTAGCCATTAGGTCAAACACAGTAGGAAGCTGGCTTCCTGCAAGCGAGGGAGAGAGAACTCCCCACACGTCTAATTGGCATTAGAGTTGATCATAGACTTACTACTTCTAGAACTGTGAGAAATAAATTTTTCCTTTTAGCTACTTGTCTCTGGTATTTGGTTATTGTATCCCTAACTGAACAATATGGACTGTGTCTCTGTTATTGGTTATGATATCCTTATCTGAACAATACAGACTTTGGTGCTAAGAGGGGAGGTGTTAATGTAACAAGTTACTAAACACAAAAAGGAAGTTTTGAATTGGGTCATGTACAAAGGCTAGAACATTTTAAACATGTAAGCAAGAAATATGGGTATTACAGGTGAGTCTAGTGATCTCAAATGGAATTGAGGAGAGCTAGAGTACATTTCACTAGTAAAAATATAAATTGTTGTGAAGAGACAGTTGAATGCTAAAAGCTATTCTTGTGAGATCTCAGACGGAAAAGATAGAAAATGATGGCAGTAAACACTGGGGAGACTCAAACTCACCAAAGTGCTAAGAAGTGACAGTGGTGTGTTCAGCACTGAGACATCTTTATCACACCCTCCATGGCTCAGGGACCATTACAGAAGAGGTGGTAGATAGAATTTAAGAGCCAAAAGAAGGGGAGGTGTATTAGTCAGGGCTCTCTAGAGGAACAGAAACAACAGAATGAATTGTAGTAAACAAAAAGGGGATTTACTGGATTAGCTCAAGGCAATCCCACAATAGCAGTCTGAAAACCCAAGAGTCAAGGAACCAGTTGTGGCTCAGTCCATGTGGTTGGATGCCTCAGTAGTCCCAGTCCAGCACTGAAGGCCTAAAGGCTTCCTGGAGAGCCACTGGTCTTCAGTCCAGGATGGAAGGCTGAGGAAGCTTCATTCAAATACCAATGAAGAGATGCATGATGAACACAAGCAGCCTGGGAGGCAGGGAGAGACAAAGATTTCTTTCCCCTTTATATAGCCTTAGGGAAGGGTCTTGCAACCCTATCCCAGTTTGTTGGCTTCCTGAGTCTGTGGAATTTCCTTCCTACACTGCCCTCCCAAGAATGGATGTTAATTTCCAGCTTCCCTGAATTTCCTTATATCCTGCCCCCTGCTGAGAGGACTGCCTTCCTGTGATAAATATCAAAGACACACCAAAGATAATTGAAAAGATCAAGTTGACAACAAAACTTAACCATCACAGAAGGCGTACTTACAATACTGTCTTCTAGACACAAAGTGGCCATGTATTTATGACCTCACAGTGACTGACATTACCTACCTATCAGACCTGCATAATAGGACTAGTTGGAAAGAAGGAATTCAGTGGAGGGGGATTTAGGAAATGGAAACGGGAAGATGGTGCGGGGACTTATAATCATTATATATTGTCTGCCTGTATGAAGGTTGTCAAGAAAAAGTTTAAAAAGTATTTTATGGTGCTGGAGAGATGGCTCAGCAGTTATAGGCAATTGCTTACAAAGCCAAATTGCACCTCTCTCTCTCTCTCTCTCTCTCTCTCTCTCTCTCTCTCTCTCTCTCTCTCTCTCTCTCTCTCTCCCTCCCTCTGTCTGTTTGCAAATAATAAATATATTTTAAAAAATTAATTAAAACTGGAAAAAAGAAAAAAAAAAACCTGTCCTTATTATATGGTGACAATTTGCTTGTGTTCTAGTGTCCTGAGAAAAATAAAACTTGAAGGTTATGAAATTGGATATTTAGCTGAGGATTTTTCTGGTTTTTTTTTTCACATAGGTATGTGTGTGGTTTGCAGGTGCAGGTGCAGAAGGGTGCTCATGCCCATGTATGCGTGGGCATGTGAAGGCCAGAAATCAATGTTGGGGCTTCCCTCAAACACTCTCAACCTTAATTTTATTTTTATAAGGTAGGGTCTTCATCTAGCCCAGGCTGACCTAGCACTCACTCCGTAGACTCGGGCTGGCCTCAAACGCACAGTGATCCTCCTACCTCTGCCTTCCCAGTGCTGGGACTAAAGGTGTGTGCCATCACACCCAGCCTTCAACCTTATTTGTTGCACAGGTTTTCTCTTTGGTCCTCAAGACCACAAGTTGTCTAGATAAGTTATGCAGCGAGCACCAGGGATCCCCGTCTCTGTCTCCTCAAGGATGGGATTACAGGTGTGCAACACCATGCTCAGCTTTTATATGCGAGCTGGGTATCCAAACTCACATCCTTATTGCCAGCCCACCTAGTTGAGGATTTTTCTAAGCAAAGTTTGGATGGGATGGCTGGGTAAAGTAAGATGGAGAGCTATGACGTAAAGAAGATATTGCTAGCTAAAAGAAATAAGAATACTTTTTTTAAAAATAAAATAAAATAAACGTCGGCATGTCCGCTTCACAAGAATAATGAGACAGAATGATCCAAAGGAATACCAAGAATGAGACTGGGCCATAACTCAAAAAGGAGCTTGTTCTATTAGATAAGTGAAACACTTTGAGCTTGGCCTGAAAGGGACGGAGAAAGGACGAAATAATCAAAGGCTATCCAACCTCTTGGATTTGACAAGACCACCAAGCCTTCTGCTTACAAACACACACTAGTTGGCAAGAAAAGGGAAAAAAATGATGTCAAAAGTGACTCTGCTGGGTATGGTGGTGCATGCCTTTAGTTCCAGCACTGGAAGGCAGAGGTAGATGGATCTGTGAGTTCGAGGACAGTCTGGGCTAAAGTGAGACCCTGCCTTAAAAAAAAAGTGATCTAAAGGATATAAAGGACACTGCCTTGTTTCCCAAGATCAGCTTGCCTCCTACCTGCAGTCAGAACTTCCACCAGGAACCACTGGAATGACCATGTCACCTAGTATATGATGAAGGCAGAGCACTGAGCCAATTAGAATTATTCCTGGCCTTTACCCCTAGGAAAATGTGCCTTGCTAGGGTCTTGCTAGGGACATAATTCTTCTTCCTTCTTTTTCTTTTCCTGTTTGAATAGGAATGTCCTATGGCCTGTCCCACTACATTTTAGAAAGAAATAACTTTTCTGGTTTCATGGGTTCATAGCTAAAGAGGAATTTTGCCTTAGGGTGAAACATACCTGGAATCTCACTCATATCTGATTTAGATGATATTTAGACAATAATTTGCACTTTAAAGTTGGTGCCAGAATGAGTTAAGATTTTGGAGACTATTGAGCTGAGATGTATATATTACACATGAATTTGGGGGAGGGGCAAAATGCTATGGATTGAATGATTACCACAAAATTTCTGTGATGAATTACTAACCTCAGTGTAACTATATTTAGGAGATAGCTAATGAGATCATAAGGGTGGAATCCTTATCCAATAGTATTATTAGTGCTGTAAGAACATGCGCAGAGGAAAGGTCACCTGAGGACACAGGCAAGAAGACAGTGATAGTCAGTAAGCCAGGAAGGTGGCCTCCACCATCAGGTGAATTGGCCAGTACTTTGATCTTACATATGCACAGCCTGCAGACTGAGAGAAATAACTATCTGTTGTTTTAACCACTCTTCCTAAGGTGGTGGATATGACAACACAGGAGACTAACAGAGTGAGCACTATCTGACTGAGGGCTGCTGAATTCTCTAAAGGGTTCCAGATCCACACAACACTGATCTTTGGGCAGAAACAGAACAAAAGATCAGACAGTGGTGGCCCTTAGAGAAGTCTCCTTGTCATTTTAGGAAGGAAGGGGTAAAAAAAAAAAAAGACAGTGGAGAGTGATTTACTACAAGTGATTCATCAATTCACTAACTGAAGCTGAGAACACTGGGCAAGGCCAGTTGAGATAAGAGAGCGGCTGGAGTCAGATACTGGGTGAAGTGAATGCTTGGGGGTGGAGGGTACGGTGAGGAATTTGCTCTATATGTAGTAATGACAAACCTAGAGGCAGAACAGTTCCCTTCCATGTTTGTTCAAAAACCAAAATGTTCTGAGAATTTCAGTGCAGTCACCATAGCCTCTTCTTCCACTGTAGGAAGTTTCTAGAAAGCTATGATTACCTGGCTGCCCAAAACATTACAAAGATACAGGCAGAGCAAAATCTTTGCATCAGCAGAGTTTAAATATTAGTTTATCAAAGAAATTATGGACAGAAGGCAATGTATATGCTGACAAAAAGATTCCCAGGAGACACCTGATTCAATACTTAGAGCACAGGTAATCAGAACCTGTAACTCCTTGCAGTAAATACTGTCCCCCATGAAAAAGTTGTCTTTATTCCACTGTTGTTGCAGAGGTGAATGGGAGAGATAAGGCTGAAAGGTTCTCTCCACTTTTCAGATTTCAACCATTTGATGAAGAGAGGGAGAAAGAAAGAGAAAGAGAGAGAGAGAGAGAGAGAGAGAGAGAGAGAGAACAGGAAGAAATAAAAGACCACTCCTTTTTCCTCTGATGGCATCCCAGAATTTAAGAGGGTCACATAACACTTTAAACCAGTAACCCATTTACAAAGGAAATGTGGGTTTAAAAAAAAAAGACCAGGCTTGGGCTTCCAAAATGTTATAAACAGTGAAAGCAAGAAAAATTAAATTATTACAGGGAAAAATTTTAATGCTTTGTTTGTGAAAAATAAAATGAACACTATTAAGTCTGAACATCTTATGAAGGCCACATTTTCTGCCTCGGGTATCAATTGTGCTGTCTTCACTGATGGAGTCCAGAGGAAGCCAGTTCAGTCTGCTTCATCCTGGGGGACAGAGAGCATGTACAAGTTCACAGAATAATTAATAATGTCCATGTTATTGTCCAACAGAGTAAACAGTGAGCTGAAAACTTGTGCTTCATAAAATGAGCTGGTTAAGCCTCACAGGCGGGTCTGTTTCTTCACCCTTCATCTAAATGTATTATCTACTATAAGAAATGGTCCTCTCATATTCTTCCAAAGGGCTGAGTTATAAGATGGGTTTAGTAATCAGTTGGCCTGAATTGTGGTACTCAGTAAACCTTACTAGATTACTTTTATTTTCTTCTAGCATTTCTTTTTGAGGAAAGAGAATATAGGCTAGATTCTAACAGCACCCTGTAGATTCTAATCATTATGGCTTCTATAGAATTTCATGGACATTTGGTTTTGGGGCAAGACTTCTTCATTGTTAAGCAGTGGGCCAATTGCCACAGTCCATTCATTTGATTGCCAGTAAGCAATCTCAACCATTCTGACTTTCATCTGGGAGGCTATGGGTGAGCAGTGCCCTGTCCCCAGAGGTTTGAGCAGTCGAGGAGAGGAGGGACCACAGCTACATCAGCCCAGATGCGCATCTGTGTTACTTCACTTGAGCTACCAGGATGGGATCACAAACAAGATGAAAATCGACCCAGAAATATATTTCCCTGCAGTCTTGAAGGCTGGAAGTCCAAGATCAAGGTGTTTGACAGGACTGGTTCCTCAGAGTGTTATAAGAGAAGGATTTGTTCCGAGTCTCTCTACCTGGCCTGTAATAGGTTATAAGGAACTTATCCTGTGTCTCTTCTCCTCATCTTACCTTCCCTCTGTGTGTCTTTTTCTATATCCACCATGTTCTTTTTATAAGGACAGCACATATATTTTCTTAGGAGCTCAGGTCACGACTTTATTTTCAAATAAGATCACATTCTAAAGGACTGGATACTAGGACCTTAATACATAGTGGGGAGGGGTGTGATTTCACACTCAACAACACCCATGGGGTAACACTTGTTCCCAACTATGGTCCTTACTCCTTCAAGATATCATGTTGGAACAGGTATTTTTGCATTAAAGTAACTTAATCATTTTATCCATGTCATCATCAGCTAAAATTGGCTAAATTGGCATAGCAATCCTATACACTGAATGACTGAGCCAACACAAATTGCTTTCCTCATCACTTGGAGGCTAGACAGCCCATTATCAAGGACTAGAGTTTAGTTTCTAGGAAAATTCCTGGCTTATAGGCAACCACAACATCATTCATGACCTCTTCTTTGCGGAGAGAGAGAGAAAGAGAGACAGTGAGAGGGAAGAGAGGAAGAGAGAAACAAAGTTTGCAGTTTCTTCCTCTCACAGGGCCACTAACTCCATACCTTTCAGACCCACCCTTGCCACCTGCTCAGAGCCTCCAAACACAGTCATTTGAAGAGATAACATGGCAACATTCAATCTTCAGAATTACAGTTCAGTTCCTACCAATCTCGTTATTATTCTTATTTTACTGATGAGGAAACTGGAACACAGAGAGGTTGTTCACCCCAGGCTCCACATCCTGAACTCATGTGGAATGCAAGTGGACTTGACTCCAAAAGCCCACTTCTCAGTCCACTAAATTGGGGGTCCATTTGGATGTGAAACAGGAAGGGGAGGGGCAAATATTGCAGTTCCTTTTTTCACAGGGATATAGCAAGATTAAGCAATAGAAACCCTGCTTCAGGTATTATGAGTTATACAAACTTTTCATTTGAGGGACAAAAGGGCAAATGCAGGCTGTTTCAACCTATGTTAAAAAAGTGAAATTTATTTTTTCAGTATTTATTTATTTATTTGAGATGGACAGACAGAGAAAGGGATCATGGACATACCAGGACCTCCTTCCCCTTCAGTCTTTGTGCATCTGGTTTTATATGGATACTGGGGACTCAAACCCTGGTCATCAGGCTTTGCCTGCTTTAAACACTGAGCCATCACTAAATCCCAGAAAAGGGAAATCTGGAAAGGCCTTGCAGGTGTCTCACCAGCAGAGGGGCTGGCCTACCTGTGTGGTGTCCATACCAAAAGAGGATTACAGAATGCTTGCACTGACTTTTCTGAAACTCATGGATGCCAATCAGATCTGGTAAACCAATCAAATCTGGTGAGTGAGGAGACTGAATGATGAGCCAGATCTCCTGAGCTGGAGCTGGATTTCAATCTCAGTTCTCCCTCTCCCTTCTAACTAATTTAATCGCTTAATCTCTGCACCTTAATTTCCTCATCTGGTAAAAGAAATCTAATGCTGCTCTCTATATGGATGTAATGGAGACTAAATGAGTTCATCAGTAAGGAGTTTCCCAAGAAGGCCTGGTACAGGACACATGCTTGATAAAGGTTAGTTGTTATCAACATGGTCGTTCTCTGAAGTATACAAGAAGAACATTATGCCTAACAACTGAAGGTCTTGAACTGCTCACAAGTTCCTTTAACCAACCTGGGTCATCTATAAATTGACTAGGTGGTTTCCAACTCAGCAAACACGCCGGTTTTGTAAAAACTAATTCTATTACATTAATAACATACAAAGTATTCTTACGTGTCTTCTGATTTGGGGATGGAGGACCAAGTATTGTGCACTTGTGCTGGAACCCAGACTGACCTGCCCTATCTTCTGAAAGGTGCAAGTATGTGATGATCAGATTAAGTTACTCCTGTCCTCCTCTCTTCATTTTTTTTCTCCTTCCTCTTGGTTTAAACATTTATTGAGCTGAGTCTCACACTCCTGAGCTTACAGGCTTGATTTTTATTTATTCCTTGTAAGAAATGGCTTGCTTCAAGAAAATGCCCCTTTTGGTAGGGTGGAAGAGGGCTCGGGTAAGGAAATAAGCAATGTGCTCCTGCAATGTGCCCTGGGGTGGGAGGCTCTCTAGGTAAAGTGTAAAGCAGGAGGCAGCAAGCACCGATTTTCTATGGCCTGACACAGTCCCAGGCAAATAAATGTTGAGTCTGGAACGGGCAGTGTCTGCGGGGTGCAGGGCCAGCTGGCCTCCAGGGGCTTCTTTGGCTCCCACCTCTCCTCTCGCTGGGCTGGCTGTCTGTCTGTCTGTCCTGTGCTGGGCGAACACCATGCCAACCCGCTGCCCAAACCAGCCACGTCCCCGGGGGCCTAAGTGGTCACTGGACTGTGTTTCCTTTCCTTTAAGAACCCAGGTTGGAGAGAAGCTGTGCTGCGGGTCAGGAAAGTCCGCGACCCAAAGAGTGACCCCCGAGGGATGGGGCGAGGGGAAGCACCCGTCCTCCCTCCCTCCCTCCCTCCGGCGCTGGACTTTTTTCGACTTTTCCTTTAAAAAAAAAAAATTAAAAAAAAGTTTTCAGGCCGGAGGTTCCAAGAAGAGGCGGGAGGGGCGAGCGGGGGTTTACCGCGGCGCGGGTCGGGATGAGTCACAGCGGGCCGGTTATAAAAGGGTCGCGGGTTCGCAGGCGCGGGTTCCTGCGCGCTGGCCTCCAGGGCCGCCGCCAACGCCGTGCAGCCGAGCCGGGAGGAGCGCACTGAGCGGACGGAGCCGGCGCCCGGGCTCCGCGCGCACGTGGCCGCCAAGCCGGCCCGGGAAGAGCTCTCGCCCAGTTACAGAAGAAAAGCCTGACGATGCTGGAGGACCCGTGATGTGCCGGGGACAGCTGAGCAGAGGACCACGGGGAGGTATTCCAAACGCACGGGATGGCCAGATTGGGTCCAAAGGGTTTGGTTTCTAAATGCTTGTATTCTGTTTTCTCTAGGAAATTAACTGACAACCCATCTTAGTTTTAGGACGTCATATCATATTTTTTCATCTTTATTGTCAATAATTAGATACATTGTATAAGCAAGAGGCATATCATTTTGATGTCAATACCTGTGGTCCAGGAGCTGAATCTATTTATACCCATGGTGCCAAATTGAGATTTTTGTAGAACGCCTTGGTTCTCTCTCTCTCTCTCTCTCTC